>BQNB010011781.1:0-26815 GCA_026074375.1 Tanacetum coccineum | reverse complement strand
TTCAATAAATCTAAAGTGTCGTATTTTAAACGACTCTTTTAGAAGTCGTTCTCATATCTTATGCTATTGATCTATGATGTAACGCCCCCGGACTCATTATTCCACTGCGACCCTGTTTGGGTGTGTTACACGTTTCCTCTCACGTCTAAACGTTTCTTCTCTTTTAATAGTCCTGCAACTATTAAAATTCCTCCTATATCACTCCTAACTTAATTATTTCATCCGAAATATTTAAGTAATTTTCTAAATGTAAATGTCACTCCTTTGCTAAACTTTCCACTTTCTAGAAAGTGAAGAACATAAATAAGATATTCAATCTTCAAGTGTTATTGAGTCACCACATTGTTGAGTCTCTCATTATTCTTCCACCATGAAAGAACTACCTCATTTCATATCCTACCTTTGTTCCTCAACATTGTCAACCAACAAAACACCAAACAAACCTTTGAATTCCCAATCATTTACTTTTGTCTCGATAGGATCATATGCACATCAATTGTTAGTGCAAATGATGTATCAATTTTTTCTATCAACCTCTCGTCAACACATTCCTTTTTTAGTATCGCTCATCCTTTCCTACTTTTCGGCTTCATTCACATCCAAGAGCACATCGTCTCCATCCTCATCTTATTTTTCTTTATATTCTTTTGAAGTATATATATATATATATATATCGCCAAAGATATTTCAGGTGTCATTCGAACAATTTTAAAAAGTCATTCTCATAATAATTTTTTTGTGTCACCAATAAACGAATCACATTCTCACGTTATTAAAATTCGGAGTCGAATCTTAGTATTAGACATAACGTCTTGATGTCTTTTTATTTTATTAGGTTGTTGATTGAAAATAATAGTGCATGCTCTAGTTTTCCTAATTCTTTTTCATAGTGGCCTATTTTATAGTTTCTAACTCTCTCAAAATGTTATACTTTAGAATACTAACATCTAAAAGTGCATGCCTAGTTTTGTGCTAATGTCTTGCTATATATATGTGCATTTGTCTACTAACTTTATTTTGTAGGACGCATTAATATCTTGACCTTGGTGCCTAAACAAGGAGGGGCATACACCAAGGGGGAGCACTTACAAGCATAACAAGGGGGGCATACACCAAAGGGGAGCACTTACAAGTATCCAACTCATTTTAATTGCATTCATCGAACTTCTTGAGTATCAGTGGTAATCTATTTGATCCATGGATCCGTTAGAGTCTATATACAAGGAATGAAACTATCATAGGAGATGCAATGAGAAAGGGGGAGCTCGGAGATATGTAGGTAGATAATATGAAGTTGATTAAATCGTAATGATAGAAGACTTCATTGGGATGATGCAAGCTCGCCTTTATAGGAAGATAGGATTGGGGATTTTCAAATACGATGAAGGGTTCATCCATACACTAATTACTTCACCTCCTCTACTTTAAATTCGCCTTCAACCTTCAGTTTTTTCTTATACTTTCAACTTATATACTTGAAGTACCTACCTTTTCCTCATTCCTTCAACCTATACACTTGAAGTACCTACCTTCTTGTCATGCCTACTTCCCATCTCTCACGACCTTTTCTAAATTATCCAAGAAAGACAAAATCACCTTCAACCTTATTTCTCATGTTTTCCTCTCAATTCTCTAACCTATATACTTGGAGAACCTACATTTTTCTCATTTCTCTGACCTATACACTCAGAGCACCTACTTTCTTCTCATGTCTTCCTCTAAACTATCCAAGAAGCACAAAATCACCTTCTTTTCACTCCTCTAAACTATCCAAAATCACCTTACATACTTACTTTTCTCTCATACCTCTAACCTATATCCAAGAAACTCCTTTTTGTTTCGACAAAAGGGGGAGAAGGAATGTAAACGAGTAACTTTTAAACTTTACTATGTTTTATAGTTTATACTTTTTGTCATCATCAAAAAGAGGGAGATTGTTAGTGCGAATATTACGATATTTAATATTTACATTCTCTTTATGTTTTGGTGACGACAAACATGTAAGTTGTAAAACATAACGTAAAAGTTCACAAGTTACTCGTAGATGTATACTTCAATTCACGGATATCTCACCATCCTTATCCACCAAAAATATACATTTATAAACTCGATATCGACATCCCGAGACTCTTACTCATATGAGCTTCACTAGTTGGATCGGGCCAAGCAAACGGGTTAGCCCATTAAGGCCAAATAGGTTCGGCCCATCAAGGTCCAATCAAAGCTTCTAGAAGATGGAAGGAAAATACAAAGCTTCTAGAAGATGGAGGAAAAATAATAAATTCAAAATTTAAATTTGCTTCTAGAAGATGGAGGGAAAACTCAAAGCTTCTAGAAGATGGATGGAAAATAATAAATTGAAATTTTAAATTTGCTTCAAAAAGATGGAGGGAAAACTAGTGATGGCTCCCCTATAAATAGCAAAGTCTTCCTCCTCCCCTCTCTTTGATGAAAACCTATGGCACCAATACACATATACATATAATTTTCTTTCTTCATCTTTAATCATAGATCTAGCATAAGGCTTTGATCATGGTTACTTTCTATGTTAGTTCTACTAATACCATGGGGTATTTAGTAAAGTATAGGATGCCTCTATATGGAAGTGATCATCCTTGATTACTTGTAGATCATGTAGTAAATTGGCTGGGTTGCATAGAAGTGATTACATTTGATCACTTGTATGTCATAGAGTAGATCCGATTTCTATCTTGTAATTCTTATGTATTTATGTAGATCCGGATAATGTATAAATCCGGAAGTAGTGTTTGTATGTTGGTTAGTATTTTAGGCCTCAAAATACATTGGTGGTGTGGTAGATTGGTTCCAGCTAAGATTAGGACTCGACATTTAGCTTAGTGTCAGAAAATATTGTAAGCAACGTGGTTTATGTGTTTAGGCCATAAAACACAAGGTTTGTTATGTTGGGCCATAAAACATAACGAGTTTGGTTATACCCGAATAAGGACTCGACATCTAGCTTAGTGTCGGAAAATAATGTAAGCATTGGTATAAGGTTTTCTCCGCCGAAAAGGGAGCTTGATGATTAGCGAAGTAACTCTCGATTAGATACTCGAGGAGTGAAGTAGGGTGAAGAGGAGCTTCGTGACCGAACCACTATAAATCACCGTGTCGGTTTGCATTTTCTTTTACCTTTCGCTTTACTTATTTGTTTACATTTACCGCTTTACTTTATACTTGCATTATGCTCATGATTGCGTGAATGTTGTGTGAATGGTTGTGTATATCTTGTTAGTTAAGGTTGTGTAGTTATTTGTTCTAAATATTAAGAGTGTGGTTATATCGTTAGAATATGCATTAGCTATTGTAAAACATTATCGAAACCTCTCATATTGCGTCAAACTTGATCGGGTAATTGATACAAAAGATTTAAAGTTTTTAAATGGAAAACGTATTCACCCCCCCTCTACGGTTTCCCCATAAGATTATGGTTGCGGTAACTTTTACTCTTATTATCTAATGTCACTGGTTCTTGAGCATTGCGAAAACGCAGGTCGTCGTCACGTTCGCTTCCAGAAAGTTGCTGCACATGTTTTGGGTAATTTTCAGTTCAGGTTCTATACTTCTATGATCTACTATTTATTTAAAGCAACTTTACGACATTACATATGGCTCATACTCATGAACTTGAGCTATAAGACGTAAATATCAGTTGTATAAAATTTAAAATAATGGCATAGACTATACATCACCGTATATGGTTAACAAATGCTCAAACTATATATTGCATGACAAAAATACATTTTCATAATTGCACCCTAAAAATGGTATAGGCTATGTTAAAAGATCACTGTATATGGGTAAAACATATGTAATATGAAAACATATGATTGCTAATTTGCTATAAATGGTTTGATTTTTGACACATATAAAAACCCCCTCAATTAACACACAATCTGAAATAAATCCAAACAAAATTCAAAAAAATACCTCAAAAAATCGGCAGAAGCTGGTAGTGGGTTTTGTTGGTGGGGTTCAGGTGTTCGTGGTTCTGTTGTCGTGGTCGGTAAACACACTTCTTCTTCATCTCGATGTTTGAGTAACCTTCTAGATGTTGGTAGATGATTACCTTTTGTTGCTATCCAACGACACCACATGAACGGGCTGAAATGCGAAAAGCGTTCGCAGAATTAAACTATAAGACAACAACAACCACTTCAACTTTTGCAAAGACCAACTTGCAATTAGTCAACTACAAAATACTTGTAGTTGAAGAAGTAAGTAAAGAGTTATTATTTCAAAAAAATTGCTGATTCGTCAAAAAGTAACAATCTTTAATCTTATTATCAAACGCGTAATTTGGTCTATTTTTTCATACAGATTATTAATTTGCTTTAAATTTTCATACCCATCTCATAAAAAATGTTAATATGCAAAAATTTCACATACTCATTTCGGCTTAGCGAGCTTATGAAACATAAGGCCAAAACTAAATTAGGCATAAACCCACTATATACGCCGAAACAAATACCCCCTTAATTAGCTTTAAACTTTTATACCCATTTCATAAAAGCAGCTAATTTGGCTAACTTTTCATACCCATTTCATTCAAACTGCTAATTTGCTCCAAATGTTCGTACCCATTTCATAAAAACTACTAATTTGATCCAACTTTTTAGTTTTCACACCGTAAAATGCTTCAAGTTCATAGTACTAACAAACTTGCAAAGGGGTGTTTGGTTAAATCTATTTTGATGTGTTTATTTAATCATACTTTTTCTACCTCCAAAATCACTACCAAAACCACCAAGACCACCACCTTACCTCCCCAGATCTTTGGCAAGAGTCCCTCCTCTGGAAGTTCAAGTGCTGGCATGACCTGCAGTTCCAATCTCATGGCCTGCTCATCTTTCTACACAAAATAACCAAATGTTAATTAGAAGCAATATAAGTCAAGTGCATGAGTACATGCGCAAACTATACCACTATGATTAGGGTTTTAGTGTTACCTTGTGATGGAAATGAAGCTGATAGTGTATGTGTTTCTTGTGAGGGATTCTTAACAATATGGCGATGAAGTGTGGTGGGTGAGGGGTTTATATATATACATGCAAAAAGGCCTCAAAATTCGAGATATTCGGGCAGTTGTAGTTGAAGCTGAAGCTAAATCACCTTTTCTTTTTTAATATTCTTCCCTTGAACAATGGGACTTTTAAGAATTAGTATATCATATGTTTGAAATAACAATGATTTAACTGCTTTGTATTTGTTTCTGTGAATAATATCATGGTATATTATTAATTTCAGGTAAATCTATTTAAAAACTTTACTCCATCACTATTAAGTCTTTCTAACATGTTTAAAACTATAAACAGTAATGTTCCTATACAAAATGCTCACAACATCTAAACTATCCTTATTCCTAACAGTAAGGCGTTCTCAATGCCTCAAAAGTGAGCAGAGTTCAAACCTAGCAAGCTGGGTGAACATTTTGCAATGGCAAAAGAAAAGTCAAGAAATAGTCACGATAATATCAATTAGGCCGTGTACATCAAATGCGTCATTTAATTAATTTTAGAACTCAAGAGATTTTAAACGTTGGCTAAGATTCTACAGATAGAAACGTTGTGGAGTTTGATAAAGCTCATTAAGGTAGCTTCGTTGTTTTTATGCTTACCCAATGGTCACAAACCAAATGGTAGAGATACATTCATAGATCATCTCCACTGTACGCCTCTTTTGCCCCCAATTTTGACCAATCAGAGTCGTCCTGTGTAACAAAAACAAATTTTGCAGATTATGAGATTAGCAATACTATATGCTAAAATATGAAAATTACGCCATATAGAAACAAAGGATTAACTTTAATCTTACACCTTTCGGCAACGTTGTTTGCCTTTCGGGTGGTACCCCTATTTTAAATGTACTTATATATGCTTGTTGTGATCTACTGATTATCTAGGACTTCAAAACACAAATTTTAAAATGAATCAGAACCTTGTAAACGATTGAAAATAGAAGCAATAATAGCAAAATTAACATAGCAATAAGCCATTTATTAATTATTATTAGCAATCCAAACACCCCATATTGGGGTTTAAGTGGTGGCCCATGTATAAATCTTACCTCTAATCACTTGTGGCCACAACTTCAAACCCATTCTACATCTTAAAAGGCTCATTAAATAAAAAACATATGCAAGATCATAAAAGAAATTTAAACCAAACCTACTACTCTATCCATTTACCTTTCGGAAAGAGTTCCACAATCGCATCGATATTCTCGAGTGCCACAAATCTTAGAATCAACTTTCCAATCTGATTGAACCGCGTATCGTTAGAACATTTTTCACATTTCCACTTCTTCTCACCATGCTTTCTTGATAAATTCTTCTTGATCCCAGTGAGATATCCAAGTGCCCTAGCAGGTTCATGGTGCACACAGCTCGGTTCGGGGCATACGTACGCTTTCTTCCCAACCACCTCAGTTTTCGATCTTTGTTTCAGCTTCCATGGCAGATTAGGCCCTCTTCTATGCAAGTGAAGATTTTGATCTCTTTGAAACCATTTGTTGCAAACCTGACATACAAATCTGTTGGTTGCCATTAGTGTTTTAGGAGACATAGCTATCACCTCAGCTTCTGGATCTTTAAGTTTAAATAATACATTAGACAATTATCAATAGGGTATAAATATCATGAAGAATAAATTACTTACGTATGTTATTTGACATTTAAAAGCTATAACACAATAGGAAGAAGATGGTACGTGCAACTCTTAACACCAAAAGTTATAAACATGAAACCAATCAAGCTAGTGCAAGATTCTTTCATAATTACTACAAACATAAAAAGATATGTCTCTAATGTTCTATAAACATTAAAAGTATCTAATTACTGGATTAGCATTGTATTACGAATTAAGATAACCTTATAAATAAGCCATAAGCCCAAACAAACCTACCCCATAAGCAGCCATAAGCTCAAGAAACTTTCCCCGCCAAAGTGCGGACAGTCGCAGGTTAAACCGAACCCACACAGTTTCATCGCAACAATTTTTGTAACAAACACAACCCACACAACCATTTACATATTTACATGGTCGCCCCCGCAAGGCATCAACAGTTACAACAAAACGATATAGGCTTTATAAAAGCCGTGCAATTTAGACGTTGTTTGGTATCACGTTTGCAAAACAAATCATGCCTTTCTTGGAAACGAAATTTCTCACCTTTATTTTTCCAAGGGTTCGACAAACATAAATTGGCCCCATAAGTAATGTATGTCCCAACCGGGAAAATAAGTTAATACAAACACCCCATAACAAAACAACAAAACCCAAATATGGTTTTCTAAGATAGTACTTACCTCTTTCGGATTAGCCATGATACCCACTATTTCAGCATCAACGGCATCCTGTTTTAAGATTCTTGATGTTCCCTGGTGACACGAGAAAACAATGATAAAGTGACATCATAAGTCAAATTATATTCAACAACGCGAAGAAGCAATTAAAATAATAAGCTTATGAGGTAAAAGGGATTCTCTATCAGGGGTTTGAAAAAAAAATACCTAATCATCAGCTTGAGTTCTTGCCTCCGGTACATCTTCCAGTCCACAATCACAGGCATCAATGTTTGCCAGAAAACCCAAAGAATAAACTTGCCTGACACAATTGAAAACTTAGATCTTAGGAAAAAAACTAAAAAATCTACAATATAACCACGAATATTAAGTAACATTAGGGTTGGTAGGTAACAAACACGTACCTGATGATTTTTTATCTTGACCCCGCCGGAATCGTTGCTACACCACTGGCTGCTAACTACGGCGCGTCTGACTCCCATCAATCACATCTCAATTTTCAAGTTAAACATATGAAAAAGAGTGTATGGGTGTGTGAATGAATTTGGTGTGTGTGTGTGGGTTTTTTTTGGCGGTGGTTTTTTATCAATGAAGGAGAACATATTCACCAAACACGTGTTGTGATGTGAGATCGCCAATACTACTGATGACCATGAATTTGTTAACCCTAATATTTTACTCCAGTATATTATACCTTTATATTAAAAGGTAAGATTGCCTCCCCGAGGAGGTCATTAATGCATTTAATATAATACCCGTATTTCTGGACACTCGCCCGGTCTGATTCTCCCACTTCTTAACAATACACGTAAACGCTATATGTGTCTGTCTCCCACCAACTCTCCTACTTTCACTTCTGGATACTTCTCTCTCCACACATAACTCTTCCACAAAACCATTTCAAAAAACCATTGGTTTGCGGATTTATCTCTAAAAATGGTGTTCTTCTCATATATGTTCTTCAACACAAAACCATTTCAGAAAATCATGAATGGTCAATTTTGTAAGTTTATCATCTCTAATTACATAATATTTTTGGGGGGTTTCTTATAGAGTTTTGGTTTTAGAATATGATTATGGGTTTCAATTCTTATAAGCTTTTGATTTTAGATTTTGATTACATGTGAGAAGTTTTGGGTTTTCCGGCCAACCTTGCGATGTCGTCTTCACTCCGGCTACCAATAGTAAGTCTCATCATATAACAGCATGCGTAGATAAGTAGCAGGTGATTTTGCTTAATGTTTTTGGGGTTTTCCTTTCAAAGTATGAAGTTCATTCACTTTTTTCTGATTTCATTTTTTTATATATAGGCTGCTAATCATGTGGAGTGTCCTTCTAAATAACGACACATCATAACAAGTAAGTACCCTTTTTTTAATAATAATAGTTTTACTTAATTAATTGATTGATTTTGAAATTAGGGTTTATGTCAAAAATTGGGGGGTTTTGCAGGTTAGTTAATAAAAATCCCTTACCCTTGCAGGTAAGGGTTTTTTTAATGTTATAAATACTATTTATTCTATGTTGTTAATTTGATATTTACACGTCAACTTCTTTGACCAATTTGACAGTAACATAAAATTTGTTGTCATTTTGTGTATTTGATCTTTAAAATTGACCAGTTGATAAGACTATGGTGTTCATCCGCCCAAAAATAAGCTGAAAGAGAAGTAGTTTTTGCCTTTTCAAATTATTATTCTTAGTTTTTGAATGATTCTATTGAAAATTTCACGGCTCATCTAGAAATATATAGATAAAGTCTTGATTTTTAATTTGAAATTTGAGGTGTTTTTGGTTTGTTTTTTACTTTGGCTGGTGGTTGCAGGTATCGAGCGTGTTGGGAGATTCGTCTTCGAGGAGCATGATTTCTTGAGGCGTTGGGAAGGACAAAGAGAATACAAAAAGGTATTTACTTTTGTAATTTTTTCTTTCTGATTTGTGACTAAAAACTAGAAAATAGGCTGACAAGATGAAAAATGAAACGAAAGGACTTATGAAAAATAAGCCACACAAAATAAGATCACGAGTCCTAAAAAATGTGTAGGTGATAAGTAGAGTGTGTTATGATATGGACGTATGCATATGCATGATTTATGAATGTCTTACTGTTAATCACCCTTAGGCTGAGAAAGAAATCGTGTCCGCGTATTATACCTTTATTATTAATCAGTAAGATTATCCCCCCGAGGTAGCCTTAAATGCATTAATGGTCCGACCTGGATTCATTTGACATTTTAATACTCCCTTCTTCAGTTGTTGACTCACCCTCAATTCCAAACACGTGTCTCCTTTATTCTTCATCTTCAATAGATATACACACGACTCACTCTTCTCTCTCATATCCCACAACAAATCTACTCCCACCGCCACCACAAATAAATCCGGGCATGACAAAGACGATCTATAAACCAAAAAATGGCAGATGGTTTCTCTTCAATCTTTTCATCTTCAAATTGAAGGTACGAGGTTTTCTTTTTAATTTTAGGGGAAAATCTTAATTTTAATTTTACCTTATTCTATATTTTGATTGATAAATGGAATTCAGTTGGCGATACTGCCGACTGCCGAGCTTATGCTCCAAATTGACTCAAAAGCTCGCTCAGTAGAGTGGTTTACCTAACGTCCTTTCCTCCCGGCTTTTGGTAGATTAGGTTTTGCATTATATAGTATCTTCATCTTTGTCTAGAGTGCGTTTGCTGATGTTTGCATCATTCTTTTAATAATGTCATTGTGACAATGGCAGGTTCTGACTCCCGTTTCTACGGATATGCTTGGCCGCATATTTAACGGTTTTAGGAATCGGTCGATTCGGGCAAAGGCTTATCAAGGTACATGGTTCTAAAGTTTTTAAATCGTGGTGCAAATGAGGTATGTTCAAAGTATTGATTATTGGTTTTTGTTTGCTAATTTGTTCGATTTAAAACCGTTACGTGATTCGGTGATGACTTTTGGATTAGCTGATGTTTCTTAAAGCTTTTTATCAGCTTTCAATAAACTAAACTACTTATTAAGATCTTAAATGTGATTATGTAACACGCAATTTATCTTCACCTGATCCATAATATCAGTCACATACTTAAAATAGCAAATGTGAATTTCAGCCGATGAAGAGGAGAAGAAAATCAAAGATCCAAGAAGGTTATATGCACCTGATTGACTCTTATCACATGGTACGTTTCTTTGGGCTTTATGATGCACATTCCTTGAGCTCTAATTATGATGAGAAAAGATATGTATGCTCAGCATGACTGTTGAAAGTCATTGCTTACTGTTTGCTTTCATTGCAGGATATACTATGGAAAAACTCAAGATTGTTACGAAGTGCTCGCACCACTTTCCCGTTGGTTGTATATACGAGTGGATGGAAATAAGCGAACGCTGCTGTGTTTGTGGCAAGGTAATCTTTCTTTTAATTATGTGGCTTGCTCTGTTTATTTAGGGCCTATTCTTTTGGAGAAAATATGAACAGAAAATAACAGAAAATGTGATTGCGATTGTGAGTTGTAAATAGATCTAAAACTGCTGTTGTGATTGTGAGTTGTAAATATGAACAGAAAATAAACATATAAAGAAAATGATAATGATAAGTTATTATGTTTGAAATAAGAAAAATTAACATAAAAAGTTTTAAATTAGATGCTCAAAGAGCATGAAAGGCATTGGGACTTTGGTATGGATAATGGATGTGCACTGTAGTGTGCGCAGTCTGCTTCGGCTATGCAACTGCTGTTGTTGATGACCATAGATCCAAAACTATCCGACTTTAGAAAACATAAAGATCCCAACTCCAATAAGTTTATCATATAAGTTTCAGTTTATTGTATTTGGCATTGAATATGTTTTTTGGTTCTTTTATCCTGATTTCATATCTACTAATATGTGCAGCTTCTACGAGTCCTAATCAGAAGTTTACGGCGGTCGTGGCTAATGACGTTCCGTTGGAGGGCAAGATGAAAGAGGACAATCAAATGTTACTCCTGAAGTCAAGAAAGCTTTAGAGTGGAAAGATTATCTCGGCCTCTTTTTTGTCTCGGATGATGAGGCTGAAACCCTCTGGCCTTCTATATGCAGGTAATATTTTGTTGTTTTTGTTACCCGAGGAAACGAGTCTTTGGCTCATATGTACCGGCCTAACAAGTGTACCCCCATGACTGAAACAAAATTGATATATTGGTATTAGTAATAAGATCTGAACAAACTGTGAGTTGGGTTTGAACTAAGTTCAAAAAAGTTAATTTCTTTTTTGGTTTAGCAAAAAATTTCAAAAATACATCAAGATTAGCTAAATTATGATATTTTGTTGGAAATATGTGATAATATGAAGATTTAAACAAATTACCATATGTGGTTTTTTTGGGTTTCATAAAAATTAGTACAGTAACTTTTAATTTTGGGTTACAGGAGTTATTGTATGAAAATTACGTATTAGAAGAGGAGTATCACGCATCAAAGACGTCGTTGTTGCAAAGACTAACAGTTCAAGGAGCTAAAATAGACCCAAAAGATGTCGTCATCGCTGGACCAAAGCATAAAGACCCAAACAACGATTGTTCCGTAAGTGACTTACAAGACTCGGGTTCTAAAAACAAGCTAAAACAGCAAAAGTCAGGCGTTAAATAAGTCAACAGAGCTACATCAGTTCTTGGTCCCTCATCATCGTCATATTTTACAAATAGAAAAGACAATAGTGTTGGAATGTCTCATGAGAATCCGTTTTGGAACTGTGAACTGAAAGAAAAAGAAAATGAAAAACCGACGATTCTGATGACTGAAAGTGTGGTAAATGAGGACTTGGAAAAGAAGGTGAAAAAGAGCCCGTTTAGTGGTTTTATAGAATGGAAAAAGAGTAATGCTTCTGAGAAAGGTTCTGCTCCATTATCGTGAAACGACTCAGTTAAGAGAAAGCTACATATGGATGGTTCATCGTCTGATTTCTTTGCCGATAAGGTGATTAAATCTGATATTTTTTAGTTCTATTTGATCCGCATTAGTTTTCTTTTGCTAATACATTTATCTCCTTGATTTGTCGTTCATCAGGATTAAAATTTGGGGGCTTTTAAGTCATATTGCATCATTTCAGTCATGCTCAACGACGAGAAAACTTGCGAGCAGGTATGCATTTCTTATCGTTACATAATGACGGATATACGTCACTTTACTATGCAAAATAGCCTAGGAGCTTTATCGGATGACAATTATAACTTATAAGTGTAGTTACTAGCTTAGGCAATCACAGCCCTAATAAATGAAAATAAGTACGGCTGCATGTCTTCGTTTCACCGAAGTCACCCAACAATACATTTAAGGGCATGGTGAAAACTGAATATCAAAAAGAGTAACATAACAAAGGCCTCCAATGGTGAATCGTTTTAATCTTACAAAGTGCACACGGGCTAACAAACGAAACAGTTTCAATAAAATGAAGTAGTGTAAGAGACAAAGTAGTATAAATCTTGAAACTGAAATTAGACACTAGCGTGCCACTAAGAGTGTTCATAATGTGAAGATCAGTAGCCGTTTGGCCACCACCCCATGTGTAATTGTGACCTCCAAATATGGGTCGAGTGCTAACACGAAACGGACCATGCAATCTCAAACGCTATCCGATGTCGATTTGCTTTTTAGATAATTCTAACAGTCCTAGCGATGTCTACTCGAACGAACCTGTTACAACTTATAAGTCGCTCAATTTATTTTGCCATAAGGTTTCATTTCCTATGGTGTACTCTTATGTCATTTGTATCACTGACTGCATGTTCTTGCTTTGTAAATATTAGAGTATACTATTTTTTGATAATTTGTACTCAATGCTCTTTTTCTGACATCAATATCCAGATCACGTGCCTTATTTGTTTCTATTATGCGTGTGATTTTTTTATCGACGTTTCAGAGCACACTGACGTGCCTCAGTCGATAGTGTCTTTATTTAGTATTCGCCAATGTAGGCTGCGTTTTTGTTCTTTAAAAGTTGTTGATGCTTTCATTCTTTTAATCCTGGCAATCTCATGGTTTCAGGATGGACGGTTAGCTATGAGGAATTTCAAACCACAATGAAGGTTGGAACTGAATGGACAAAAGCATCTCTTGGTAAGTGTCTTTTCCCTTGCAGTTTGTTGCATTTGTATTTAATGCACGAGATCCTATAAATCGAAAAAAGGTTTACGAAAATTGATAGCATGTTTAGTCAATAGGGAGACGGGTAATAATTCTCCTGTACATTGCATAAATGATAGCATCTTCAGACTAAATGATCTCATGTTTATTTATTTGATTAGTTTCAGTGAGGAGTGAGTGTCGAAGAGTTATTAGCGAACATGTTAGGTATTACGAACGATGATGATGATGATTCAAGGCAAAACCAGATCGAATACTTATGCTGCTCCTAACTTTCAGCTGATAACTAAGTTTATTTGGCCGCACAAGCTCAAACCGTCGAGTCGTCAAAAGGTAACATTACCTATATGGCTAATTTAAATTTTGTTACGACCTTGCTAATAAATAGTTACGAATATTCCAGTTTTGTGGTGATGGGAAATATGTTCCAATGAGATGTATTTTTAGCTAAATTGTTTATGAGAAAATACGCCAATGCCATTTGGAGGACGTCGTTGTTGTCGCAGTGTTTCGTTTTGAAATGTCTAAAAGATGCCTCATCAGCCCCTAATCATACACGAGGGTATCATTAATTATTAGGCGCGCATTGAATTTTCTTATACCAGAACATAAACTAAGCTATTTCTATATACATCAAATTAGATGTAAACCACCAGCCTTGCGCCCCTAAAGTAGGCGAAACAAGCCTCGGTATGTTATGTCTTTTGCTTATTAGTTAGCACCTGCTATGATGATTACTTTTTAAGAGATTGGATCACTATTAAAGGTAGCAAAACCAAATGGTCAAAACTGGTATTTTGGTATGGGTCAAAACTGGACGGGTTGGTTTGACCCTAAACACTTTTAGTTATGCGCAAAAGTTTAGCCTTTTTTTCTACAATAATAATCGAACTATTAAATGACTTCAGACCCCTTTGAACCATTTCGTTATAAAGCTAACCTTTTCTGTTTTACCCGTAATAGAAAACACAACTCGATGGATGCATAAGAGTAATTCAGAGATTAATCGTAGTGATGAGATGGGTCATTGCATCGGCTGCAAAGTCAACAAGTGAACCAAAAGGGTTGCCCTCACGACGGTGGTGCATCCGAGACATAACGGTACACAAGTGAGTGAAAACTAGCTGCTATACATAGTTAATGTACATGACAATGATAATTGGTTTATTTAAACATTTATGTATAGTTTGACAATATAGATACATGTATAAATTTCTATTACATAATGAATGTTTCACAATTTAGAGTCTTTGTTGCTACTGCATTCATCTTACATCATTTTTCATAGAAAGGTTTGATAACATAAAAAAAGGTTTGATAACATAAAAATACGCGCTCTGCGGCGAAGCGCGGGTTAAAAACCTTGTTTAATATGGAGTAAGAAGATAATTAGGATAGTATTGTAGACCTCACGCTTGGTTTTTTTAATGGCGTATTTCATATTCGGCGAATCCATTGTATTAAATTTGGTTATATATTTTATATTTTTTTGAATCAACCGTTTGTAACTCATTCAAGTGATAAACTAACTTATCAATAACTTTGATTAGAAATGTAGAAATATGAGGTCTTACTAAACTACTACTCCGTATAAAGGTTGATCTAAATAGAATATTCCAATATTTGTTGAAGCAACACAAATGGTAATCAACCTCTTCCACTACTTCACCGCATCGTCTCACTACTGACGCGCATCCATTGTACCAATATTAAGAAGTGAGAATTAAAATTTAATGGGTAAAATCAAAAAGTATGTGATCAAAGTTGCATTCATAATAATTAAAAAAAGATAGTAGAAATGTTGCAAACTTACCTTTAATACGGCAAAATTAATATTCTTACCTGGTATGAGATGTTCATAGCAATTTCATAAATATTAAGGAAAAGAACACAATGAGATATCTAAACCAAAGATAATTTCATCATGATTATCTTATTCCATCAGTGCCGCTTCTTAGCCGTCTCCTTCACATGAGAAAACTTCCCATGCCCCCATTCGTTTTGACCTCTACAGGTGCATAAAACAAAGCAAGTGCCAAGTTATTCCCACGATCATCCACTGACATAGTATCATTCTTTAGATTCAGCAGGTCTTTGGTTAGAAATGGACTCACATGTACGGAAGCCAGTTGTGGAGATGGTGGTGGTGGAGGCGGTGGTGGTTGGTTGTGATTTTCTGGTAGAGGAAGCGCCTTTATTTCATTCATATTCACACAAAACCTAAAAAAGCACATATTTAAATCAACCAAGATTAAACATTGATGTTCAAAATGATCTACTATATTTTAACCATCTTTTTGTGGGCCAAAGCCGAATTAAAAGGGATTTGTACTTAGTGTGCTCAAGTGTTCATAACTTTTAACCGCTTAAAATGTAACGGTTCCAATATCTCGATTGTCTCAGATATTTGTTATAATGAAACCTCAATCTTAACCCAAAAAAGGCTATGCTATACCAACTAAGCAATTTTACGATAGTGGCAAAACTAACATTTACTAAATATTTAACGCATATGTATGGCATTATAAATCTTGCCAACTAATAGTTTCTCACGACCTGTATCTAAATCAAATGAAGGCTTACTCCATTAAAATATGGTTTAAACAATAAAATATTTAGCAATTTGCAACAAAATAACTCCACGACATAACATCTCATAAAAAGATAAGGATTTGAAAATAAACAAACAATAACAACAAAACTTAATCCCACTAAAAAATGATTGATAAAGTATATGCAACAGATGTAAAACTATTAAAGATGAGATATCAATGCTTGTCGTATTTTTTTCCTAACTCTCCCTGATGGTTATAAATCTTATGTTTTAATTGCACATTTCAATACCATATCAACACTAAAAACAATCATTATAATGATAATCAAATTCAACAATTCTTATACCAGTTATCACCGAGACTATAATCTGCAATACCTCAAAATGTTATCACTCAAATAACCTTTACAGTTTTTTGTAAAACGGGCAAGGGGCCTTTGGTTGATCCAACACTGCAAGTGCCTTTGGATGAGATCCAAGTTGATGCCAAGTTAAATTTTGTGGAAATTTTAGAAAGAGAGTTTAAGAAGTTAAAGCGTAGTAAAATTGCCATCGTCAAGGTTCAGTGGAATTCGAAACATGGTCCTGAATTCACGTGGGAACATGAAGATCAGATGAAATTAAAGTACCCGCATTTGTTTAGTGATGTTAGTAGCTGAATTTTGGGGTCGAAATTCTTTTAAGTGGGGTAGAATGTAACCTTTGCCCCTTTTGTGTTCTGAATATTTCATTTTTAGTCCTTTGACTATTTAACGTTTTCCAGTTTATTAAGATATTATACTGTGTTGACGATGGTGATTTTGTTGAGAATTGTGATAATTTAAAGTTTATTGTGAATAATAGTCCTTTTTAGAGGTTATTATTGTGTTATTTGCATTCTAGGTGGTTGACCCGTGAGTTTTGAGAAAATGTCGAAAAATGAGTCCTGAGACGTCCATTAATGTACAAACGAGTTTTGAAGGGTTTAAAGTGTAAATATGTACAAACGAGCTTTTAAGTGATCCCGACACGAAAAGAAAGACCCGACACCCCATAGGATGCCATGAACGTCCAAGGACACCCAAGGGAAACCACAAGGCTTATTTTTAGCTCATGTCTTCCCTTTTGTACAAGCCTTGTCCCATTTAGATTCCAAAACACACACATTTCATTTTGAAAACAGACACACTAAAAAATCAGAGTTGAATACGATTTTTAGTCCTTTGGCCTTGTCCCAATATTACAAAATACTAATTACAACAAAAAGTGCATAAAGTACACATTTCAAAACAAACATAAAACGACCCTTTATAACACCAAAGCACTCCTTTATTATAACCGGATGTTCTCGTCCCGAACTCTATATCCTATTAATCAGAGTGGAATATTGTGGTGTATTTATCGTGTTAATCAGAAGAGTTGAAAACATTTTAACGTGAATTATATTTATGTCCAAAATATATATAAATACCTACACTGCCACCAAAAATATTTATATTTATGCCCGAAACATTTTAATGTGATTGCATAAAAAATTGCCAGATATATTTTAGCTTCTCTACACTGCCACCAAAATATTTACTATTGCTTTTGAACTCTTTGTGCGGGTCAAAACAGGTCGTGACAGGCAAACACTTTTTTGTCCATTTCTTGAATGTGGTATAAATCTAATATATAAAAGATAAATAAGAATTTTTTTTAAATTAAACGATACTGAATTTTGTAATACGACTTTTGACACTTTTTAAACTTTGGTACTTTTTAGTTTAATCCAATTAGTAAATTTCCTCTTCTAAGATTACATATTCATATACCAAATTTTATGACAACACTTTCTTAAATACCAATGAGTCTGGCAACATTAAAAGACCCAATCAAGAATCAGAATTGGGTTAGCATAAATGAGTAAATGACCAATGACAGTAAGATGTGGTACAAACAATTTGCAGACTACCTGTGCATGACAACCTTGTACAATATGTTCCATTTTTTCTAGTCCACGGGCACATCAACATATACCTTAACTGTAATGAATCTTCAAACTCTACATATAACCAGATCAAAAATTTGTCCACAAGTTTTTCTTACATCAACATATACCTTAATTGTAATGAATCATGTGTACTAACTTGGATTGTGATCTCCAAATACGTGTATCATCACTTGACCACTGCCTATGACTGCTACATCATATGTGTCATGTCTATTTGTCTGTTTCACCACTGCTTTACCAGTTTCACATCTTATAATTCCATCACAACTCTGAATGGGTTATGTCCTTTGAAATAGGTTGATCTAAGTGCGGTAGGTGCATGATGCCTTTTTGGAACTTGCACCTTCCATAAACAATGTTAACAAAAAGTCAGTTTTGAATTTTAAATTAGCATGGCATTAATGTTTTCAAGATCATTTTTAGTCTCAAGGGTACACAAATGTTGTTGGTAATTGTAATTATTCAATTATTCTTGATATTGTTTTCTTCCTATAAAGGTTATACTGAGCACTATAGGCACAAGCTAGAACCAAGGATTGAATACATGAAAACAATTTTAATTGTAACACATAAGATTGATCTAGTTAGAGGTAATAGACATGTCTTGTTAATATAGAGTAGAACTACAAAATATTACACTTGGTGAATAAGTAACCTCTCAAAGACTAACACCTAAATACAAAGGATAACTCTTATGGCCTACTAACATATGATGGCTCAAATATAACTAACTTGCCGTTCTAAAAAAAGGACTCACCAGGTCATGTTGCAAACCAAAACATTTATTTTAGGACATATTCTAGTGACTGTCAAACAGAAAGACACAAAGCTCATATGTCAAAATCAGAGCTAAACTTTTTTATATAAATGAATTGGTTTAAACAGCTTACTAAATGATAGTGTTAGAATTGAGATAAAACTTATCAGCTAAGCTAAAGCTTTTTATATTTTAATTTAAATTGACCCAAAACAGCTATTTTGCTGTTTATAGTATGCTATTATGCATCTTTAATCACTTACCCTTAGAATAGGCTTCACCATCAGCTTTCTTATAAATTATATCTGTAAACTCAACCCTCGTCTCATCACACGTAGCATTCCAAACGAGTACCACAGAATCCCTTAAAACAAACATATCAAAATATTAAACTGAAACTCACTATTATAACATATAAAGTTAAAAAGTTGAATAGAAAAACACTTCCCATTCACCTGCATTTACCACCTTTGATTGAATAGGCTGTTCCATTGAAGATGCCGTTTCTGTCAATCACTCAAATAACTTCTCATTTTCTTCATGCAACCACTGAAATGTGTTTAATCATAGATCAATAAGAACTTTCGCGATATTCAGGTTTTTGTGCTCTCAAAATCATAAAAGTAAAAGAAAATTCAGAACGTTTAACCCAATGTATACAAAGCGGGAGATATTAAATGTTTCAAACATCAATTGCAACAACCGTTCTCTAACAACCTGTAAGAAAAAGAAAATTCATTAACTTGACATAGAAAAATATAGAAACATCACACGTACACATCATAAACACAACAAAAGATCTTCCTTTACTACAGCAATTCAAGCAACAAAAGACACATAAACATAAACAAAACAAAGAAAAAGTAAAGGATTCGGGCTGTTAAATCCTTATGAAGTTTTCTCTGTAGCTACAGTTTGATCAAAACACAAAACTATTAAATAGATCATTCTGTTAGTAACTTTCAAAACATAAAATGAATTGATACAAAACACAAAATAAACGAATTGATACAAAACACAAAATAATCAATCATTCATAAAAGTTTGATCAACTATATAGCCTAAACGATTAAAGAGATCAATGTGTTAGTAACTTTCAAAACACAAAACGAATTGATAATCATGTTAATATAATAGTAAAATAGGAGTACAATGATAAACATACATACCATGTTTGCCCTCCTATTAGGGTTAGCTGCTTCTTGATGGATTTAAGGTTTTTTGATGATGAATACATTTGTGAAGATACAAAGGATATCAGGGTTTTGTGAGTATACAAATGAAAAGATTACTGCGTATATTCACACTAGTGTCATAGTTAGCTTCTTTTTAATACATAAAAAATCTTACGCATATGTTTTGTTTATGTCATTTGAACAGGATATAATCAACTAATTATTAATAGATAAATTACAAAATGAAACGGGATGAGTTTTAGAAACTACAAAATATTATTATGTATACAAAAACTTGATATCAACCAAACATTCTTAACATACAAAAAAGGTAGTAAAATTTAAATACGAATTAACACTTCTTTGTAAACAACATTTGTAATTGAATTTGAATAATTCACATCTTTGTCGCAACAAAGCACCTTTAATCCTTTCTTGTTCTTTACTCTTGATACGGAAACATATAATTGTCCATGTGAAAATACAGGTCTTCTTAAAAACAACCCAACCTGCGAAAATGTTTAAGTGTTTAATTATATTGATATAAAGGTTAGATTTACTCAAATGTATTTATAGTTCTCCGAACCTGTGACAAAGTCTGTCCTTGGCTTTTATTAATGGTCATAGCAAAACAAACTTGAATAGGAAACTGCTGTGAACGGCATTTTTGTATCGGTCGGGCTAATAACCATACGCGGAATCGCACATATTCTACCGACACTACCCCCGGATATGATTTTGGCTTCGATAATGTTGTTTCCCAACATTAATACCTAGAGCCTTGTTCTATTGCACAGTCTGGCTTTTTGATCAATGTTACGCATCAACATTATAGGAGTACCTATCTTTAACTTAATGCTATGGTGGGGCATACCGAACATCCTTATACCGTTGAGGAACTCGGTAGTGTATATTGAGTCATCAAAATTAGAATCCTCGTCAGCCAAGCAAACAGAATCTGAAGATTCATACTCCTTCTTGTCACCTATAAGCATAGTCAACATTCGTTGATTTATAATATCGATCATTTCATGGGTTGGAGCAAGGATTTCTTTTTCCTTAAGGTTCAATGGAGTCTCCAAGCTGTTTCTGTTCCTTCTGGTGGCCTTGGCTTAAGTCTCAATGCAAACACAACTAAGGTATGGACACATTATTTTTTTCACCATTTATGCATAAGTAAAAATTAGTTTTGAGGACTAAAAGCATGTTAAGAAGTGAGCCATTTTGCAACCAATAAAATGATGACATAAGTTTAATCATGTTTTTATAACCTTTATAGAGAATAAGTTTTATTATGTTATTAGTGTTTAGTAATTCAGGTGGTTATGAGTTGCTGTGAAGAATGTGATGACATCAAATAATGTCACTTTTATAGCATCATTTATCCCATGTATATAACCCATTTTGTATAATTATTGCAAGCATTATTACTTAATCATTTGTATTTGAGAATTGCACTAATTATGGAGTACTTGGTGAAGATTAGCAAAAAGGCATGCATTCTAGAGCTTAAACGAAGAAATATGAAGCTACTGATTCTGACATCCTATACGCCGTATCCATCAAGGAAGATACGACGTATCTGTGTCTGTACTTCACAAGAAATCACGAAGATACAAAGTCCAATACGCCGTATCCAGGAGAACTCTATACGCCGTATTCAATATTAAGTAATAAAATATTCTGGAAGATATTGAACGTGGTCCCTACTCTAAGAAACCCCCGATATGCCGTATCCACCTATCTTGATACACCGTATCGACCAAATTCCAGACAGTATAAATAGAAAACCTAAAAACGGGTTTTTAGTGTGCTTGATCATATTTTCGATACCTTAACCACAAAAGTCAATTTTCAGAAGACAAAAAGAGCAAAAGAGGTCAAGTAAAGCTATTAATTCTATAGGAAACACCTTGTAATCTCCTATACTCTAGTAATCGTTCGAGTTTTGGTTTAACTCGGTTAGTTTACCTTGGTTGAATTCTTAATCTTGTATTGATTATGACGTTTGAGGGATAATACCCTTGGGTATTAGCCATTATTATGAATATTTGAATGTTTGGTTTGTTTATCTCAAATGCTTAATTTATCGTTGATTGCTTGTTTATGTTTATCAATTTATACTTGTTTACATGCTTTTGTATGCGACCTATCATTCAACTGGATCTAGTGATACCGACCAAGTTAGCTAGATGTCGGGATGACTCTCCATATAGTGATTTATATATCTAGACCAATAGGATCACAAATAATGACCTATCTTTGCCTTTAGATTAGTGAGCTTAGTTGGACTGGTAGGTGACCCTTGGGATCAACGAGTATGTTCTTAATCAATTGGTAAAGAATTAGCCAATGGACTACTAGTATATAAATTGTTATTAAGCAGTAAGTGGATAAAATCTCTATGAGATAGGGTTTAACAAGATCACCATTGCTTTAACCTATAAGATAGATTCTGATCAGCAAATAGGATGCTTTATGCGGATGCGTTTAATTGTGACAGAATTCTACGTGTCTAGGTTTTAGGAAGAAGTCCCGCCTAAATCTTGGAATGATATGCCGCCTCAAGATAAGCATTCATTGCACTAAATAAACAAACCAATATTTTAATTGGATTAATCGTGGTTAATACATTTTTCTTATATTAGGGTAGACCGCTCTTCTATCTTTTGTCTGTCTGCTTGTGTGTGTTATTATGTCTTAAATTGATCTAAGTTACCACAAACCTGTGCTAGTTTCTCAGACTTAAACCCCCCTTTATCCGTTAGAATTAGGATTAACATAGGTTTAGCATAGGTTTAACATAGAATACCATTAATGTAGTTTAAATTAACTTAGTTTAGGTAACCAAAATATTGATAAAATAAAAGATTAGTTCTCACTCTTAGTGATCGACACCCTACTTACCACGAAACTCCATATGATCGAGTACACTGCCCGTTAAACTGTTGTTTTAGGTAAAGTCGGCAAAATATAAATTTTAAACGTGAATACTCTAAAATAAACCCTACACGAAAACACCATCAAGTTTTTGGTGCCGCTGTCGGGGAGTGAAATTTTAATCTTGACTTTTATTTAATATTTGGGTTTTTAACATTAGATTAACTTAACCCTTAGGATTAGTGTAATTTAGATTAGTGTAAAATTCTGTATATTTGTGTTTTATTGTTTAGTTGCATATTGTGTTTGTGTAATACGGCGTATTCAGTTTACTGAACACGGCATATTAAGCTATTTGACAACTTTCTTTCCTAGCAAATTTATCATAGATATTTATGGACGACCCCAATATTACCATGAAAGAGTATATCAGGCTTGAGGAAGAAAAAGCTCGTAGGCATGGTAAAGAGTATAACTGAGAAACTGCTAAATATGGTAGATTCTGGAATGACGATGATAAACACGACCTCAGGTCCGTTGAAACCAAATTCCCAGCTATAGTCTTTAAAGACAAGTAAACGTCTGAAGTGGCACTCTTGTGTGAACCCACGGTAAGCTCTCTTTACAACAATGAAATTGACTTTAGAATATCGTTTGATGAATCCGACGATGAAGATTACACGATAATTTTTGACAAAACTTCATTTTTTTATAAAATAATTTCTGTTGACGATTAGAAATCGGATTCGGAAAATGATAATGATAAAGTCAATATGCCTTCGTTTCCATCACCCGAGCCTAGCGTCAGTTATTTTGATGATTTAGACTACCTTAAAGATTTCGAGAACGAATTTCCAGTCATTGTTTACAATGATGCTTTAACGTCTAAATCAGATTTTTTAACCGAACCTTCTATAAATCCTCAACATATCGATGAATTTAATTCAAAAGATGAAACATCATTCTCCGAATGTGATGAAGAGGAACAAAATGTTTTATACATTAATGATCTATTTCCTTTCAACGTAATCTATCCCAATGAATTAAATTCAGATGAGGACAATGATGATAAAAAAATCAATATCAAGCAGCCTTGAGGGGATGTATCTGTCATACCGTTACCTGATAAAATAAATACCGATGTTGGTGCCTATGCACAAGGGTCAAATAAGTTTTTGAAAACAAGTCATGATACATTAGGAAAAATTTCCAAAACTGATATTTTTATCAAGGAATTGAATATCATGACTTGGAATTATATTCACGAAGGGAAGCCATTAATTTTCATTATTAAAAATCTTTATGTGCCGTTTGGCATTCCCTTCGACCCCAAGCGGTTTTATAAGGATGGTGGTTACACGAAGAAGTTACGGAGGCCAAGGTACGTGTTTTTACTTTGTTAATTTAGGAAAAATTGGTCTCCAAGAACGGATACGACGTATTAGGTAAACACCTATACGCCGTATCCACTGTATTTAACCAAGGGTTGACTCAGTCAACGAATTTGCCCAACACGGCGTATTGGACAAGTTCTAATACGGCGTATCAAGTCTGAGTATAAGAACCCAGCTGATTCGCTGGATAAACTTTTACACACACACTTTTTACTCTGTCTTAATATTCACCGCACCCTAAAATCTAGGAGATCAATTCCTAGTATTGTGTTTCATTCTTTTTAGACTCCTAATCACGAGGTATGATTCAAATTATTCACTCAACTCTCTTCCTTTTTCTTTCGAATTAAAGTTAAGGTTAGGGCTCGCGATTTAGGGGTTTTTGCAATTTGTCATAGTACCATTATATACGCACCGATTCCCTGAGACTAGTAATGGGTAGTTTTGCAAATTTGGTTAAATGGGTCAAACAGGTAGAAATGGGGAAACCCATTTCGTTTTTACTACAAACTCGATACGGCGTATCCACTGGACATGGATACAGCATATCGAGCATTTTTACTAAAAATTTATACCCAATACGACGTATCCATTCCTCTGGATATGGCGTATTGCCTTTTTAGAAAACCCTACATTTTAACTACCCTATATGCCGTATTAAGATTTCCCAATACGACGTATCAACATGTAAGACATCCAATACTCCGTATCTGTGCCCCAACAGATATGGAGTACTCATATAAGCTTTATACAGCGTATCTCATACCAATACACCGTATTTGTCCCTAGATCAGAATTGTAAAATCTTTATAATCTGTGTGATGACTTAAATTTGCAGATATGACACCCTTACCACCCAGAGCCCAAAGACACTGATGGCTCAGATATCAGGTTGAGGGGTACACTGAGGAGATCATGCATGATTTCGAGCAGAGACTAGAGATTGTTTTTGGTAGGCCGGTTAACCAGGTACATGTGTTGGATTTTGTTGGATTGACCAAGGAGATGAGATAGAATTTAGCTGATAAGTTGAGGATGGTTTATATTAGGGATGAGGGGCAAGAGTTGTTTACTAGTCACGCGTGGAGTAGATTGTTTGAGATCAAGGGACCTTTGGTTCGAGAGTTTATGCTTGAGTTCTTCAGTACTTGTAAGATGAGTGACGCAGAGCTGGGGCTAGATGAGGCTGACACATTGTGTTTTCAGTTAGGTGGAGCTAGACGTAGGATGACTTGGAGATAGTTTATTTTAGCTTTGGGATTGCATACTGCGAAGGAGATGGCAGAGGATGGGTTTGAGGCATACTGATTAGGAAGCACGAGAGCTATCCCCAATAATAGGGATCTTAGGGATTACTGGATTGAGGTTTCGTCAGATAGGGACTTCTTAGAAGCTGCACCATCTTATGTCTACATCAGGGACCCTATGAGGAGATTATGTCACAGGATGGTTTCTTATAACATTTTTGGTAGAGGTCAGGCACTTGAAAAGGTGACCGCTACGGATCTTATCTATCTGAGGAGCATGGATCAGGTGACAATAAACGTCCGATATCTGTTAGCACAATATTTGTTTAGGCATGCTGAGGGGAGGAAGATTGGAGCTAGGATGTTAGGAGGACACTTTATTGGGCGTCTTGCTGCTCACTTTGGCCTGGTTAGTGATGAGGGGCTGATGGGATTGACTGTTATTACCCGTGAGCCCCCGATGATTGATATGGATGAGCTTGTTAAGCTCAACATTTGTGTTAAGGTAGGGGATACTTTGGCTTGGGTAGCCTCGGGACCAGAGAGGCAGCAAGTTGTTACGGTTGGTGCCCCTAAGGTCGCTAAGGATGCTCTTGTAGTTGATGAGGGTGCTCCGGCTATTCCAGCACCTGTGCAGGCACCTCAGCCACCTCTTGCGGCCTCCCCGACTAAGAATTTACCATAAAGGGTGGCTAGACTAGAGGAGGAGGTGCATGGGATGTGAGGGGTATTGGGCGAGTAGAGAGAGGTATTGGATAGTATGGTCCGCGATTTCTCTCGATTCACTACATGGACAGTTACTGGTCTCTCGCGGATGATGGATCATGCTGGGGTCAGGTACACTAGCTATTCAGACTTTCGAATCCCATATGTAGTACCAGGCGCAGGACTAATGATGCCAGCACCTCAACACCATAGCAGCCAGACCCCTGATCTCCCTTACCATCACTTTTGATTTCTATCTGTGTACATTTATTTTGTTTCATGTCATGATGTATCTAAAACTTAAAACATATTATCTTCTGATGTATATTATGATATGATGATTTTGGTTTGTTTGTGTATGATAGAATCAAGCCTGGCAGTAAGTTCAGCAAATTAGCTCGTTGATAGACTACAGACTCAAGCACCAAACACGTTACGAAAGAGTAAGAGGAAGAATGTTAAATAGTGTGAAAAGCTAAAGAAAAAGCCTAACTTAAAGACTAGCTGAAAGAAAAGTGCTTCTCGGGAGACAACCGGACAGTTTTTATTTATTTTTATCGAGTCTGTCTTCCCAGACATCAATACGACGTATCCGCTCCATACCATATGACGTATTGAATGTCTGGACGTTATCAGTCCTTTAATTTTATGCATTTAGAAATTTATTGTCAGATCTGTCTATACGGCGTATTC
>BQNB010011780.1:0-80593 GCA_026074375.1 Tanacetum coccineum | reverse complement strand
TTATGATTGTTGTATCCATGAAGTAATACCCCAGATTATCTTCCGCTGCTATATTGTAAAAATGGGGGTGTTACACAATTCAATGTTAAGAGTCTCAATTTCATCCATGTCCATTTTGACTTTGCTATCATCCACATTTTCTTTTAAGGACTTAATTTGCTCTTTCAACTTGACAATGACTGTGTATTTCGCTTGAGACTGAGCTCTCAATTCACTTAACTCAAACAACTAAGTAAAACTTGGAGCATTTTGATTTAAAACACTGTTTTCTTGTTGAAAAATTTCTTGATTAAGTTGAGAATCAGCTTTCAAAGTGATGCAATGTTTTTCAAGAGTCGTAAAACTCTTACAAAGTTTATCGTAAGTTTCTTTATCAACAAAATCCTTTTTGTTGAGAAGCTCAGTCTTGAGTTCGAGACACTTTTGACATTTATTCACAGTTTTACAACCTTCATTTACAGACAAATTCACAACAGTTTTTACAATATCATTATCAATGAATTGTGCCAAGAGTCGTTTATTTTCACTCAAAACTTGATTTATTTTAACTTTGAAAGTTTTGGACTCCAAGCAATGTTGTTCGACAGCCTGTTCCATTTGATAAAATACTTTTTGGACATCGACAAGTTCTTCAATCAAGTATTGGTTGAAGTTATTGAAGATGTCTTTTAATTCTTTTATAAACGGAATGATTTCATCTCGAAAACAAGCCTTTGTATGTTTAAACCCCAATGTGCCCTCAGTGATAGCTGTGGTAGTGGTTCTTTCTTTGACAACCTGATCAAAGCCAGTAAGATAGCGTTTAAGCTCTTTCAAGCTAGTATTCACCATACTTACTTTAGGAAGTTCTTTTGGAACCTCAACTATGACGGTTGTTGAAGAATGAGGTGGGTCTAAAGATGGGACCGAAGTCGCTTTCCAATAGGCATGTTCACTATATAAATTAGATTGTCGAACAAATCGTTTGTAGTAATCGTTATTAAGAATGGCATAATTGATGGGTTTCGTGTTCACTCTATGTTTTTCAAACAATGGATCTTGTTCTTTCAAAAGCATTTTTGAACGACTCTCTTCACAAAGCATTAATGTTTCATCAGAATCAGGAATCACAATAGTATCCATTTTAAGAATGGTATTCCCGTCATACAGCTTTGGCTTTGACTCCCGAGCTTTCTTCAGATAGAAAGGTTTTTCAAAACCGATAGCTTGTTTCGAGGAATGATCATAACAAATTTTGGATTTAGTCATCATATGAACAGTTTGCATTGACCTCTTTTGAAAATGATGTTGTCAAGTTGCTTAATTTTCTTTTCTAAAGCAATTTCTCTATCAATATTTCTGTTTTCTTCCAATTTCAAATCATTTTTGAGTTCAGAAACTGTTTTCATTAAACAATCCTTTTCTTGCACTTGTTCGAAAAGATTTTGCTTAAGACGTACAATCTCGTCAAACTGTTCATTTGATCCTGAAAAACTGTTTTCAACATTTTGCTTTTCTTTCAAATCTTTAACCTCTTCTTTATATCTGTCAAGCTCGGTAGTCAAAGCTTTATTAACAGTGGTGCAATGCGTCACTTGGGTACTTAATTGGTCAAACATAGACAATATCAGGACATCTTGTTGAGCAGAAGAGTTAGAATTCTGGACAGTTTCCTGTTGTGTTTCACTCAGATACTGAGAATAAGGAATGATATTGCTATCACTGGTTATATCAGTTTCTGACTGACTCACATCATTAGACTGTTCAGAAGACGTCATGATCTGCTCACTTTGATTGAATAAGTCATAGTTCAGATTATCTTGATTGTGTACCTCAGTGAGTGCATCTGAGCCATTCCTTGAGAGATTGGCCATGAGAGCAATCTTGGCTGAATTGAGTTCATCACAATCAGAGTCATAGGCATCCAGATCATCGGCTTGATAAGCAGCATTGTGGGTGATGACTGTCTGAGAGGTTTGAATATCAGGAAGTCCTGGATCTGCCAAAAATGCTATTTCTTCCTCTGTTAAAGCTTGACCACTTGCTTGAGCTTGAACCAACAACACTTTATCGTTGAACCATGTTTCATCCCTTTTCCTCTTGGGCTTAGTGCACTGCTTGGCAATATGACCCTCCCCTTTGCAATTGTAACAAATAACAGTCCGTTGTTTCCCCGTGTTGCTACCACTTGCACCAGGTGTGTATTTTCTTGTTGTTCCAGCAGCATAAGTAGTTTGTCTCCCCTGAACAGGTTGCACAGTCACTTTTCCATCATAGATGGTAGCTTGTTGACGAGGGTTTGACGAAGTCCTTAGCTGATTGTTCGTAGTAGGATACCGGGATGTGACAACAGCAGTTAAGAATGACATCATGTGATTAATTGCGTCAATTGGATCATCCCCCTTCTGGAACACTGGAACAACTAGACTGGAGTCTGGTTGGGAAAATTATGGTTGTTGATGTTGGTAAGCTGTGGGAGCATATTCCAATTGTGGGATTGTGGTTGTTGGAATAAACGTTTGGTGACGGTGGATTGTATTCATTTGTTGGATAAGTATGGAAGAGTGTTGATTGATTGGTTGTCCTTTGGATTATTGAGTTTGATAAAGGTGTAACAAACTGTGAAGACTGACTATGGTGAAATGTGAGGTTGAGATAGAGACTGTGGGTGAGTCGTTGTAGATGAGATTGATAGGTTGGGGGAGGGGGTGGTGGGGGGGGGGGGGTGGGGGGGGGGTGGGGTGGCGGGGCGGGGGGGGTGGTGTGGGGGGGGCTGAGTTAATTGGTGAGATGCAACTAAAGCAAGAGGATCGGGGTTGCGTTCATGCATCAAACGAACTTCATTTGCATGTCTTTCATGTTGTTGCAGGTAAGCATGAAGCTGATCAACATTGGTAGTGTGCAAGTCTTTGACCAATTTAACATCAGTAACAAATTTGCTCCATTCATCAGGAAGAGTGTTTAAGAACTTGGTGTTAACTTGAAACTGCTCCAATGGCATCTTGTAAATGTTCATATCATTGAGTAACAGAGTGAACCTCAAGTAGTACTCATGTAACGTCTCTCCTTTCTTGTAAGTGAACTTATCGAATTCATCATACAGCTTGCACTCACGTTCTTGTTTTGTTAATGACGTTCCTTGCATTAGCAGTTTAATCTTCTCCCAAAGATCCTTTGCCACACGATGTTGACTCACAAGAGCATAGATTTCAGTTGGTAGGCCTTGGAGAATGATGTTTATAGCTTTGATGTCGCAATCTGCTTGAATGGCTTCAGCTGGAGTTAGTTCAACATATTCCTTAAGCCTTGTTACTCCATCCTCAGTGATTGAAGGCCAAACAAGTGGTCCTTTTTCAACAGATGCAAGAATCATTCTTCCATGTGGTCTATTCATCATATAAAGTTCCATTCTGCTTTTCCATGAATCATACAAGTGTTTTTCAAGCATCGGTGGTTTGTTGTCTCCTCCAGAAAGAAGTGATTTATCAGCAAGAGTCGTCATTGTGGTATCAAAAAGATTACAAATTGATCGATCGGTGGTAGAAAGAAATTGTGTTTGGTTACGTGATTGTTGAGTCTTGAAATAAAACTACACGGGATTTTACAATTCTTGACAAAACCGGGAAAACAAGTGTTTGTTTCACGGGATTTTACAAGTCAAAGAAATAACCGTATAATTAAAAAATCGATTTTGTTAAATTTTCACTAGTTCGGTTGACAAGAAAACAAGCTAGTTCGGTCCAACTCGTTCGGTTCTCCTCGTTCGGTCCTACTCGTTCGGTCCTGCTAGTTCGGTTATCACTAGTTCGATTGTCAAAGTACACCTAGTTCGATCCTACTCGTTCGGTCCTGCTTGTTCGGTTGTCACTAGGACAGAACTCGTTCGGTTGTCACTAGGAAGGAACTCGTTCGGTTCAAACTAGAATATGCTAGTTCGGTTGACTTGTTCGGTCCAACTCGTTCGGTCCCAACAGTTACGAAACTCAAATTTTCAAAACTAAAAAAAAACACGATTTTTAATGGTTTTTAGCAAAAAATTCTTGTACAACTAGTATTACTAACCCTATAGGAACAATAAAAATGAAAACTTTAAGGTTTTTAAGCCAAAAAATTTGCTCATTAATTTGTCTGTGTAAAAGGTTTTTGAACATAAATCAAACACAAAAACTAAACACACCACTCCATGGCTCTGATACCAATTGCAGAATACTAGTAATCTTATGATCAAACCAAGAACAAGAGTGAGATGTGGGTTGTGATGTTAGAGAGAGTTTGGATGGAAAATGGATGAATTATATAAATGAACTTATGGAAAAATGGAACAACCAACCCTCTCCAAGACTAAGAGAGGATCTTATATAGATCCTATGGAGGTCGGCCATGGGCTAAGTTGGGCCTCCTATGGGCCTTGGGCCGGACTAGATTACTAATCTAATCATGATACTAACTACGAGCTAAGACCTGTAAGCATAAAATGAGATATGCCTTTGTAGAATACTTAGTAATCTATAAACACACAAAGAAGTATGAAGAAATCTAGAGAGAGAAAGGTTAGGATGAAGCTTCTAGTGAGAGAAAGTGAAAGAGAAAATGCACACTTAGATCATAAGAATGAAAAAAACAAACCAACACCCTCTCCTTGTATAGAGAAGGTATTTATATAATAAACATGCCGGCTATGGGCTTGTCCATAGGCTTTTTTCCTAAGCTAGCCTATCTAGTTTCCAAATATCACTTTACGAGCTATCTAACGATATAATGGAAGTGACCGATACTTTTCGTGATCCTAACAATCTCCCCCTAAGGGAGGTCACTCCATTTTACAAAAACTTAAACCTAGCATACTATGCTTTGTCTTTAGTCTTGTGCTCGCAGACTTATTTTCTTGACTTTATCTTGCGGATATGGCATAGTGATTTTTAACTTTTAGGCTTGAGCTTGTTCCTTTAGCATAACTTGTTTGTGATCTTGAGCGCTTTGAGATCATCAGCCAAATACAATCTCCTTTATCATCAACTTGTGATCCTTTTCCATCTTGTGCACTTCTGACCTCCGGACCGACATGCTCATACTTTTCTTGATTCTTTAACTTAAAAGCTTTAATAATGCATCTTTCTTAAAGTTATTTAACTTTAACACTTCATCGCTTTAAGAAGGATGTACGTTATCAGAGTAGCAGAAGTCTTGAAACATGTACTTGAGCTTTCATAATGTCTTTATAAATGTTGGTCGAGTATGAGCATGCGGTTATGAATCTGACTCATCCACGTCTAGATGCCACCACCATCAGAAATACCTGCAGGTTTAGGTTAGTGATAATCAACAGATATGGAAGAGAGTGTCTTTGTCACTTCGTCGAATACGGTTTCAATAACCACGGTTCCCCATTGATCAGTATAAATACTGCTTGTGATCAAATAGAATTCTGAAGAATCTTCTTGACAGGGTTTTGTAGCTGTACTAGCCGTTCTCATTGTCAGAGCGTCTCAAAGCAGACAACACGGTATGAGTGAATCAGTGAGTTACTATCTCACCGATTGAATTAAAAATTGATTTGAAAATCAATCGACGTGTCACTTTTGCCAAAGACATGGGAAGTCATCTTCTTTAAACGTGTATAGCTTCTGATCTTCTCTACGAACTTCAATATTGTCCAAGTGACCGTAGTCATACTTCTTCATGATCGTAAGTCTGGTAACTGCAATGATTCATTTTCTAGAGTAGACATCCTTCAAAGAGTCCTTGTTGCTTGCAAATCCGTAGAATCGTTGACATTTATCACCCTAGTATGAAGTACCCCAGTGTGTTGATAGATTACCCCTAAGTATGCATGTTTACATATAACCAACCTTTACGGGACTCCCATTAGATTGGGAAACCATGTCTTCAATCCAATTGATCTCATCAAGTAGCTAGCCTTTGTCTTGTAACTTGTGGAAACTAAGATGGGGGGTGGGGGGTTTTGAATAAGTTTAAAAGTTGTTTTACGTTTTACGTGTTTGCTTTCAATAATGCTTTCATTAGAGTTGTTATGTTTAACCAATTCACAATTGAATCAAAAATATTAAAATATCTATAACTATACTAAAGCAATGACAGCGATTATAAGAGATAAGGAAAGGAACAATCAAACCAAGATGCCAAGATTTATAGTGGTTCGGCTACGAAGCTCCTCTTTGCCCTACTCTACTCCCCTAGTATCCTACTCGAGATTTCACTATGTCAACAAGCTCCCTTTAGGCGGAGAAAACCATTTACACATCGCTTACGTTGTTTTCTGACACTAAGCTAAATGTAGAGTCCTAATCTTAGCTAGAACCAATCTACCACTTCACAAGCAATACACACTCACAAGATCTACACTATCGGATTTATACACAATCTGAATCACACAAATACACAAGTTAATTACAAGAGATTTGGTACTTAGAAGAAGATAGGAGAGATCACTAAATAACACTTTGTTTCTTGGCAAATACGAATGTTCTTCTCTTGCACTTGATTGAAGGAGAGATGATAGTTAAGAGATTAGATCACTTGAAACAAGATCAAAGGATGTTAGTGATCAGGATATTTAGTAAGAGAGAGATGGTTTTTAGAGAAAGAAAGAAGTATGAAAAAATTCGTGCAAAGAGGAATGTTTTTCTGCTAGAAATGGAGCAATATTTATAGACAGGAAAATCCAATGGTCACTGGGGGGGGTCCCGGCGGTCCCAGATATATCTGGGGGCCGCCAGACCTATAAGGGGGCCGCCTAGTAGACTACGCTCTAGTTTTTGTCTTTTTGTGGTGAAAGTTTTATCTGTTATGAAACCTTCCATTTTGGGGGAGAAAATTAAATTTCAAATTTAAGTTTTAAATAAAACTTTTCTTTTAATTAGAAAATATTTTATATATGTATTTTTGAGAAAATACTTTTGTAAAAAAATGATGGTTAAGTGAAAAATATTTTCTTGATCACTAATCATGCTTAATAATTTTGTTTGTCCATTCCTTAAGTGATCACTAATCTTAGAAATGGAATTTTACGATTAATAATTTGTAAACGTTTATTTTTATCGTAAACATTTTTACATTTTGTTATTATCAAAACATTGATAGGTCGAAAAATATAAACTCATTTTGTATAAAATTAAAGGTTTCAAATTATTAATGAGTTTTCATTCCATTTCTCCCTCTTTTTGTCGAATTCAAAAAGGATGACCGTCGAATTGTTGAGGGAAGAAAGAAATCGACGATAACAAGACTCCCCCTTGATGTATGCTCCCCCTCGTTTTGAGGCACCAAGGGATCAATCTTACAAAAATTATTTGCTACAAAACAAAGTTAGAAGTACAAGTGCAAGATAAATATCTTTTAAACATAGCATTGAATTCAAGTCACCTATAAAAGAGTTTCATTCACTAGTTAAGAAACTCATACAAGAGTAAACATAATAACATGCAATATAGCTAAGACAAGCAAGGAGACATTAATTCATAAGTTACACTACAATCTAAGCATACAAATGAAATAATTCCTAGATAATTCATGATTGATAGGGGATGAATTTTAAGCAAAAGGTTAGGGTGACACATTATGAGATTTTTTATAACTTTTTAAGGTGGAGGTGGAAAGTGTGAGGTGATTGCGGTAGTGAGAAGATACTCAAGATGAGAAAACATGATGTTCATCTCATCTCTTAAGGTTAAGAAAAGAGTTCGGTTGTGAGAGCAACATATGCATGTTGACCCATGCTAGTCATGATAGTTGTAGTAAAGAGGATGGCCCATGATAGGTGGTTGAGGTTGTGGTGGAGAAGGTGGTGATAGAGTTTTAAGGTTTTCAAATGGTGACAATGAGAGAGTGATATCCAAAGAAGGATGACTTTGAAGTGGTTGAGGGTTTGAAGGTCTAGGAGGAACATCCAAGATGTTGTCAATAAAAGGGTTTAAAGGTTGAAGAGAAGATGGTTCATTAGATAATGGTGGTGAAATTTGAAGTTTTGATTGAAAAGAAGAAGGTGTGTTATCTTGGCTTGATGAGGTGTCATTGGTTGATGGAGTTTTTGATGGTGCATTTGGAGGAGTTAGAGATGAAGAGGTTGTGGTATGAGAAGGTGTGGTGGTGATGTCTTCATCTCTAGATATTTTGACAAATAGTTGTCTTGGAGGGGATTATGGTTGAGTTAGATTTTGGTAAAGGTTAGATGCGAAGCATTTGTGGATTATGGTAGAATGAGGTGAAGGAAAATGTGATTGATGAAGGGATAGAGAAGAGTTTATGATTTAAGGTGGAAGAGATAGATTGAAGAAGTAAGGTATGGGGTTTGAAGTTTTAGATTTCAAAAAGTATTTGTCAAAATGCAGAAATTATAGCTAGGCCTAGATGGGATAGTGGTAAACTGCACAGAAATTCAGGGGGTCATAGTAGAAGAACCCGTGAGCTCTGATGGCGGTCCCTTAATTACCCGGCGGTCCCATATATATTGGGGGGCCGCCCAGTATTTTAGGGGGCCGTTTTCTGGAGACAGAAAACTTTTTCTAGAATTTCCTGAAATGCTTGTATTTAATAATTTCTAAATTTCCCTTTTTCAGTCAATCCTATCTCATCATGAATCATCTAATACTTATTATCCAACTTCATAATATCAACTATCTTGAGTTATATGAGGGAAGCATATGTAGGCAAATTTTATCAAAAGATAAGCATACATAATATCATATATATAGCAAAGAGTCTATCGAGGTGCATGCAAGCATTGGTTTAGGATGATAAAATCAAAGGAACATCCATGGCAAGCTAAGTTGCCCATACTAAGTACTAAGTTACTAATGAGTAGCATAAGTGATTGCAAGTTTTAATACACTATAAAATATATATACTAATATAACCTTAAGAGCAATTAAGAAAATTCCCTAAGGAAAATTCACTCTCAAAAATATATATAATATAATATATAATACGTATATTTAACCGGGAAGAATGATCACCCGGGTCGTTTCCCCAACGACTTGTGCAATTGAAACCTCGTTTAAGCTCGGATTATGATTTGAATGAAAGCAAAGATATTTTGATGATCTATAACTACCAAATAAAAGCAACAATGAACAATTAAAAATAATTAAGCACTTAAAAAGGTAAACGGGAAACAAATAAAACGCGACAATTTAACAAGTAAATCAAAATTAAGTCCTAAAAATGCAAACTAAATTCCTAAACCTAAATTAAGATAAAAGAAATTTTTAAGAAAAAGAAAAATATTTTTTTTTGATTATTTTTGAATTTTTTTTATTAATTAAAAACTATTTTAATCTAATTAAATCCTAAAAAAATAGAAAATAACTGAAATTATATTTTTTCTAGATAAAACAAAGTAAAAGAAAATTTTAGAAAAAGGAATCACTATTTTTGACTTTTTAGATTTTAAGATATGAATTTTCTAAAATTTAAACTAATTAAAAGCTTTAAAAATAATAAAAATGCTAAAAATATAAACCCTAAAAATTTTATAAAAATTGTACTAGAAAAAGAAAAAGTGCATAATTTTATTAAAAATAAAAGCCCTAATTTTTACTTTTTAATTAAAGTTTAATTAAACTAATTAAAAATCTAAACCTAATTTATTATTTAAAATTAAAAAACTAACTAAAAACTTAACTAAGGACTAACTATGCAAGGACTAAAGGACTATTAGTGAAAACAAAAGGACAAACGGGGGATTAACTGAGTTAACTAACAAATTAGAAAGTTACAAAACCTACCCTGAGGCCTAACCCGATTACACCCTAAGTCCAATTAAGCCTAAAAATAAGTTGAAATTTAAAAAGTGCTTATTAAGGAAAACTTATAAAAGCAAAGTTAAAGAACAAGGTGTGGTGAACAACTTTAATAAAAGCTATATGAACTGAAAACCCCTAATAAGCTCAAAAAGAGCTTATGTATAAGCTGAAAACAGAAAGTGGGCTTTTGCTCTTAGTTTTGCTAAATTAGCTGCAATAAGCTCAAATTAAGCTCAAATTTAAAAAGAAAAGAAGATTTGTAAAGCTTATGATGTCCTTAATCTATTTATGAAAAGAAATTTGAGCTTAAAATACTAGAAGGCAACTGAAAATGATGATGAAAGTAACAAACTCAGGAAATAAGATAATAAGTTTAAAAAATTTATATGTCAATGGTCATAAGCTATTACTACTCCACTCAGTTTTGAAAACTACTTTACCTTATATATATGCTAAGTAATCAAAATAATAAAAACTTAAAGTTTAAGCTTGGGAAATTAAAACTTAGAAAAGCTACTTAAAACTAAAGAAACTGTTTTTGGGTTTTTTGACTTTTAGTGACTTTTAAGCTAAAATTTACCTAGGTATTTAAGCTAGAAAATGAAAGTTAAACCCTAATCTATATTAAGCTATTCCTAATCTATAAGATACTAAAGAATAAGCTTCTAAACCCTACAAATGTTTGCTTAAAATAGGGCTTAAAGACAGACTTAATTCTCAGCATATGCTGAGTATGTTAGTCAGTGTATGCTGATGCAATTGGCCAAAGGTAAAACCAAAAGTGCAGGTTACCTAAGGGAAAACCTGCACTAAGACACACTCCAATTGAGTGCAAAAATACAATGCAAGCAAGATCTAAGCCTTGGAAGGCTTAGATCAAATTTTCACAAGTAACAAGAAAAGACATATAGTTAGATAGTTAATAGATAGTTATAGACATCTATGTATTAGCCTCAAGAATCATTTGATTCCGGTTATTGTTGAGTAACCGTTCTATGATTTGATCTCATAGAATTGGGGCTGTGTTGAATAAAAGAAACCTTGTTTGTTAACATTGATGTTCTTATTCTTATTCTGCTGCGTATATTCAATGTTTTTGTTATCCTAGATGTGCTTAGATCAGGGATAAGGGTTTGCTAAAAATCCTATGGTCTTCACTCACCATGTTCTTGCAACAAAGAGTGGCTAGTCCAAGAGGGTACGGCTCTTGGTAAAGACTTTCTCAAATCCGTTGATAGTTGACAATTTACTCAAAATTGTCTGGTTATCAACTCACCATATTACTCTGTGTATGAAGAGTTGGCTAGTCCTGAGCAAACGGCTACAGGTAAAGACATGTCAAATCCGTTGTATGGCTGTGACGGTTTGCCAAAAACTGTTAGGGTATTCCAGTTCACCCTTGATTCATGTTCTGAGAAATTGGACTGGTTTTTGCTACACCAGGGTGTTTGTTTTCACCAAAGTATCAACTAGCCCAAGAGTGAGTAGCTACTTGGTAAAGGCTTATCAAATCTACTTATGTTGCTGCAAAGACTGGAGGCTGTTGTTCTTTGATGTTGCTACTTCATTTGATTCTGTTGTTCATCGAGTTCATGCTGTTTCTTTTGATACTGCTGTTTTGGATGTTGCTGCTCCGGTTTCTGCTGCTTGTATTATTGCTGCTGGTTACATTGTATCTGCTGGTATTTGTGATGCTGCTGGTTCGTCTGTTCTTGCTGTCTTCATCAATATTTGCTGACTACTTTGTTTCTGCTGCTACTCAATCCTCTTGCTTCGAGAAGATCTATCTAGAAACTTGGAATTAACGGAGTCAAAACTAAGTTTAGGGGAGGATTGTTGGGAATATAAGTCGTTCCTGCTGATTATGTTTCTGCTGGTCATGTTCTCGTTTCTGCTGACAGAGATAGAATCTGCTGATCTTATTTATAGACGTGATTAATGTAATTAAGGAATTATAGTTATATTCTAGAATTATCTCATTAATATAGGAATGAGATATATTAGGAAGAGATTGATGTATATCTCTTACGCGTTTTTAGGAATCTTGTTTAGCAATTTAGGGTTTCTTCTCTATAAAAGAAACCTTTAGCATTAGGGTTTGTCACCGATTACAAAAGCACAAAAACAATTTATTATCAATAGAAAGATCCATAGAGGATCATTGTTTATATTTGTTCTTCTTTATATTACGTTGTTTAGTTTCCGCCTAAACAATTGTTAGAGTCTCTCACGTATATACTTGTGATTACATAAGTATTATACAACCACATAGGCTAGAAGATCTATCTAGTACCAGATCCTAACAAGTGGTATCAGAGCCTGGAGAGAGCCTCTGATAAAGAAGAATCACTCGTTACCACAACAAAACTTTGTTTCTCTAACCGATTAACTATGTCAGAACCCATGCCTACTATACCTACTCAGTCAACATTCACTTATCCTAACCCTAATCCATCTGCTTCACCTTCATTTACTCAAGATGATACCTCGGACTCTTTCATACCTGAACCCACACAACCAATACCTACATTCACTCAAACTGCTTTCTCACAACCTGCTTTCTCACAACCAAATCAACTAATCTTCATCTAACCTGTTTTCACTTTTCAAACAGACTCAATAGATCACCAAACCTTCTCAGCCAACGACTGGTCGTCATACCCTACACAATGTCCAGTCCACCACAGTATTCCAACAGTTCCAAACAGCCACTATCTCTGCCAACAATGCAAAATTTCCTTATCTAGAGAAGAAAAATATAGATATAGGCATGAAGATGGAGTAATGGATACATAAATGCTGTAGTCATAATCTTAGGAGATTGTACAGCAAGGGAACAAACCAAAGAGGTGGGAAAAGATGCGAAAGGAAATACAATTGTGACATCCTCTTTGTCTCTTCATGATGGATCATGTAGCTGTACCAAGGGCGAAAAAGGTAGAACCATGTTGATTCAAACAGGCTCTACCAGGAAGATCGATAAGCCCGATTTTCAACATAATGAAGAAGCAAGGGATATTTGGAATTGCATTAAGGCAAGGTTTGGATGGGAATGAAGAATCAAAGAAGAGGATGATGAAGACCAGGCTCAAAAGCAGCAGTTTTTACATAATTCTCTAGTGACAGAAGAAGAAGGCATACACAAGGGTTATGACAGGTTTCAGAAGATTCTGAGCCAGTTAAAATCAAGTGCAAAAGGCAAGGATAGACAAAATGACATCAACCAAGAAGGTTTCTAAGAGCACTTCGCCTGAATCCTTCTTCGTGGTCACAAGTATGCCTGGCAATAAAAACAAGAGGTGGCCCTTGATTCAATGAGCTATGATGACTCTTTATAACAATCAAGAGTCACTTGTACTTGATGACAGAATTGGTCATAGTTATGGTAGAAAGCTCTGTTGCTGCAACCCCACTCATTCTGCTTTCAATTGGAAGACTGCCAGCTCTGGCTCAAGCTTACGTATCTGATCACAAGAGTATTGTTCCATCAGTTTAATCAGACAATCAGTCCGTTTGACAACCATAAAGAATGTGTTTTGCATTCTTTGTTGCTGAGAATAGAAACAATCAAGATATGAACATAAGAGACTTTGACCAGTGATGATCAGTTGGAGATGGAATAATATAGGACTTAAAGTGCAAATGGCTTATGCTACTCCTTGAGATTAACAGGTTTGAGAAGAAGGCAAGGACGAAAAGATGAACTACAACAATAAACAACCTGCCAGATTGACAGAAGGAAGGTTAAATGCTACAAATGTCATCATTGGGACATTTTTACTAGGAGTGTAATGTGAAGACATTGATGATAAGGCTAGGTTTTCTGCTTTAAGTCACATGAAGTAAAACAGAACGAACCAAAAGCTTTGTCTCAGATGATCCATGGTTGAATTGGTTTCGGATCATGCGGCAGAAAACAAGACTGTTGAGGATGGTGAAGGTATATGGGATGATGGTTGGACTTCATGCTAATAATGGTGGTGCTGGTGTTTGATTGAAGCATGCTGAAAGCTGAAGTTAGCTATATGGGGATTTTCTCCTAAGGTATTAAAATTCCCCATGGTTGTGATTCTAAAATTAAAGATCTTAATAATATGTATAATAATCTTGATATATTGTATAATGAATTGTTTACATTAAAGTTCATGCAAAATCAGAAAACTGTTAAAACATTAGTAAACACAAAAAGATTGGTACCAGATAAAAACTCAGATACATTAAAGAAAATATTAAGGGTTTCATCTGCTAATCTAGAAGAACACCACTAACACACTAATTAGACTAAATAATTACATGATCATCAGCACAAAAAGAAAAGAAAGCATAGGGAAGTTAAGTATGAAGCGACATCAGCTAGATTTGCAAAGTGAAGGAGTCTCCAAAAACTTGGAACAAGTTGATAAATAGCCTATGTCAACAAGAACTAAAATCGGTCTAGGATTTAAAAGAGTACTTGGAAAGACCCCGAAGTGTTTGATTTGTCTAGACCCTCGAACCATGTACCAAAACCTGTTGAGGAGGAGGTTAAACCTCATTACTCATGGTTTGTCAAGTTGGGGAGATGCATGCAGTATCCTCCCTCCATCCACCTGGAGACTTATATAGCCCTTACCCATAACAAGTCTAACATAGAGGAAACAACAGGTAGGTTATGGTTAAAGTCTGATAATAAAACTTCTGAAAAACCTTTCAGAACTAATGACTTTGTCTCTTTGTGAAAACAGTGACAAGTCTTCAGACTCAGAGACCTATGCAACCTGTGATACGAAGCCTCAAGACCAAGACAAAGACTTCCACTTGCTGATGATATCAATACTTTAACCAGAGTCATGATGTTTAAGACCCAAATTCCACTGCTTGACATCCTATTTTTTCTTGTTTGGAAATTGTAAAATCTCCTAGGGGATTTTTTGAATAAAAGAGAATGAACAATAGGAAAGTGTGTAAAACAATTCTTGCGTGCTAAGAAATTTTTGTTTTTGTGTAGTAAAAGCATTTGATATAAATATTTGAGACTTTATAATTGTGAAGATTCTGTCCCTTGTAAATTTAAAGCAGCATTTGTTCCTGCTGGTAGTAGGAATTCATCAGCATCTGTTACTGCTGGTGGATCTGATCCTGCTGCTAGTAGAAACAGACCAGCAGTCAATTCTGCTGGTCGACCAAATCCTACTGGAAGGGTTGGACAGGCAGCACATCTTGCCGCTGCTCAATCTAATCCTGCTGGTTGGTCTAAAAGACCAGCACCTGTTTCTGCTGGTAGACCAGTTTCCTGCTGAGTTGGGCCAAATCCTAGCAACCATATATCAACCATCAAACTGTATTATTTAATAATAAGTATTGGCCAGAATTAAATTACCCTATTATAATAATGAGGGACGAGGGTACTGCTGTATTAAGAGCATCAACAGGTTAATTTTGGAGGAATGAAAATACTACAATTTAGTGGGGGCCCAAGAGTAATGATGGATCTCATCAATCTACATGTTTCACACTTAATGATCCACAATGCAAAGGCTCAATACAGAACTTGCTTTGGGTCTCTCAATGTACTAGATGTTGGTGTTGTATGATTTGTAGGGTGATCCAAGAACAATAATGAAATACATAGGTATTGAGTTGACAGTGGTTGCTCAAAGAAGCAATGAACATGGAAACCAAGAGAAGCTTGATGATATATATGAGCTACAAGAGGCCATTGTCAAATTTGGGAGTGGGAGATGGTAAAAAAATCAGGAAAAGGCACCATAAGGGACATCAAAGCTTGACTTGAAAATAGTAACAACCCACAAAAATCAGGACAACGCAGCGGAATGGTATCATTGGGGTGCTACTTCAGGGCACAAACACAAGTCACGGAAAACGCCTTAAAAATGACGTTTTAAAATAAAGTCATATTCTATATAAAAAAAGAGCAGATTGCAACAGTTCATTTATAAGGTATTTAGAAAACATTGTCAAAAACGTTTGGTCGAGAATGTAATACAAGTTATTAATCATCAAAAATATATATCCGCGCGACTCGAATGCTCCCAATGCTCCACTAGCAATATAATAACCTGAAAATACATGCTAAAAACGTCAACAATAAGATGGTGAAATTCATAAAGGTTTAAGTAAAAATCAGTATTGAAATAATTTAAGAAATAATTCAGAGAAAAGGTACTTTACAATACATTTAAAAGTTTTATTTCCGAAATCCATATTTCCGAATCCAAGTAGTGATTCTGTAAATCAAGAAGTATTTAAAAAGTGGACCACATAAAAATATTGAAAGAAATGTTGGACTAAGTACGTATTTCCGAATCCAAAACAAGTAAGGTAACAAGAGGAACCACATTCATCACGTCCTAAAGTATATATTAATTGCACTAAGTCACATGACACCGAAACCTTAACGTACTTCAATCAATAGATTGGAATGCCCCGTAAAAGAAGGATGTTTTCTGCCAAACATCCTGAAAAGGTAATATCATCCAAATGTTAAATGCACCTTGATCAGAACCTATGACCCAAGGAAAGGTGGGGATTGTCAAACCCATAGATCAATCCAACAACACACCGCGTACACGACACAAGCAACTGACGGTTCATTGATAAAAAGGGGACTTAAGTGGAAGAGAAGGTACTTAGGGCAATAAATGAAATCAGGAAATAGCATACAAGTTTAAAAACACTTGTGTCCGTAGTAAAACAAAATCATGTCTAAAATTCATAGGTTTCAAATATAGGTATTCACGAATCTCAAATCAGTAGCAAACAAATCGAGCTTTAGTAAAAATAGTCATTAACCTTATGTAGTTGAAATCAATAATTCACTTTGCAAAACGAGCATGTATTCACCCCCAAAAACATTTAAAACAAGTAAAATAGAGCTATGAAACTCACCCTCGAGTTAATGAAATCATACAAGTATTCACAAAAGAAATTGCGTCACGAAGACATCCGAAGGCAACCTAATCCAGAATAGGCGTATAATTACCGAGTAATTGAATGATAATCTTATAGTGTTACAATCGAACTATCGTTCGGTAAGAGATGCTAACATAATTTAAGAGGTCATGACATGACGTTCGAGGAGTTAGGACACTTTAAATCGTAAATCCAACAACTCTTCGAAACGCCATCCGAAGAGGCCTCATTATGAAACTCCCTAGTAATATAGTACTTTGATAACCACATAATATTCTATATAGCTCAATCACCAACTAATGGTTTTGGTAAAATTGTGTTTAATAAGTTAAAACGTTTATAATTATCGTTTAGTAAAACTGGCGTAACTTTCGCGTTTTAAACCCGATTCTCGCGTTTCTTATGCCCATCTTTTCGTACCAAGACGAGTTATCATAAATCGACATTTTTGAATTTCGGACCTACTGGTGGAACCGTACAAATTACTGTTCACATCAGACCTTAGGTATATTTTTATCGATTTAATTGTCGTAAAACCCGTAAACGTCGTATTTTATTCGTTATAGCTCCGTTTTTAACGATTTCGTTCGAGGTAACAGTTCTCAGAATTTGAAAGTTCTACATTTTTATGAGGTTAACAAAAATATAACTTTCTGTCATGAATAGTAACTTTTATAAAAATAGTTTTATAAAAGTATTAATTGTCGTAAACTCGCGAAATTCATAACTCGTTCGTTATTAATTGAAAAATTACGATTCTTATCATTTTGGAATCCTAAAAATATGTACTATTTGTTAAAAATATTAACCCTTGCTGTTTGTAATTTTTATAAAAATGTTTTTATAAAAATTTACTTACGACTTCGTTTATTAACGTATAACTCGTTTTTAACATAACTTTTTCGTTATTAATCCGTTTAACAAGTTTCTTACCTTTTCGGAATCGTCGTGAAATGTATTATCTCATAAAAATATAAAATGGACATGTTAAATGTCGAATTTTGGACAGAATGTTTAGTTGATTTTGTTAAGTCTATATATATCTTTGTTTTCATACTTTTCCACTTTAACATATAAACTATAAGTGTACAAGTGTATTTCTTCCAACATAACTTTATTTAGTGTTCTAAAAGACATGATTAAAAAGTGCAAATAAATCTGTAACGTTGAACTTATGTATATCTTTATCTTGAAACATATTATGAAACATAAAAAATGAAAAAGAAACAAAAACCCTAATTATCCCATAATCATTTTTACACCAAATCAACATGATACAATATTTTTCATTAATTTTTACTGATATATTTAATATCACACCATATATAAAAGTAATCCATATGATTATATTTCAAGTTTAAATCTCATTTTCATGATAAAATCCCTAAATGGTGATATAATCTAAATAGAATTAATCAATGCCTAAAAAATGAAAGTTAAAAAAACATAAAGAGTGATAAATAGACTTATGAAGGTATGATGATGATGAGAAACAAATGCTAAACCCTTGTTTAGCCTTAAAACCAAAGCTTGCACTTAAGAAAACCCTTATTTTCTTAACAAAACCCTAATCTTGATTTCTTGCTTCAATACTTGTAAATAATTAATCAAGGCTTCAAAATACTTTGAGGACTATAGAAAAGATATTGAGAGTGTATGTAAATAGGTAATAAAATTTTGTATGAATTGTTTGATGATGGCTTTATTAGAACCGTGAGCACTATAGAAGAAAAATGGGAGAGTTTGTGAATTTTCCTCTAAGTGTTTTTAACATAAAGTGCTAGTTCTCATTAATTATAGATTTGCAAGTATTGTGCAAAGGGTATGGTCCTAGGAGACAAAGTAAGGTGCAAGGAATGGTATTTTAGTCCCTTAAGGTATGTGCCCCTAGTATGGTCTGTCTTTTCCAAGGTAAGTAATATGGTGTGCCATAAATGAATAGTGTGAAATTTGACCAAGATTCAAGTAAAAATGTCATTTTCATGTATATATTTGAATATGCAGTATGATTTTCGGGCAGAAGTAAGATATACATGATAAATATATGTATTTTTATGTATTGGGTATAAAAGTGGGTATCTGTTGAAGCGTAGAAAAGTTTTGGTGGTATACCGGGGGAGGCCTAAACGCATAATTTATATTCGCGAAACGATTACACTTAACGTATCCGATAAAAATAAAATGAACAAAGTTAATAATTATTCTCAAAATAATTATATAACCCTTGATTGAAAATAATAAAATGATTGCTTGACGTAAAATTTAATTTGTTTGGTGCCCGCTTACGTTGATTGTTGATTTTTTAGTTCACGTGATTTAACATATCGATTAAAATTAAAAGCGATCGCGTACGAGAAAAAAAATAAATAGTGAATTTAATAGCGTCATACATTGATCAAATATACGGATTGTTACAGTCCTTCCCTGTTAAATGAGCCTTGTCCTTAAGGCTCAAGTTGTGACACTTGACGAAAGTATGGGTTCAGAGAAAAAAATGCGGATATTTCTTCCAGAATGATGTTGATGAAGAGGTGTAGATACTTTTTACTATTATTATTATTATTATTATTATTATTATTTGAACAGTGTCCCAACGGTCGGTGAACAGTAACCCCCAACGGTTACTTTCCCCTTTTTTATACAAAATTTTCTCCTCTATTTCTCCATACAACACTTAATCTTTCACTTACATTTTCTCTTATCCAATCCTCAAAAATGTTGCACATCATCACGCTCTTGGCGATGGCGACCGCGATAGCACTCGGCATTTATCTTGCCTACTTCCCATACGAAGAAGGATTTCAGTATTTGGCCTTTATTCTAGCAATTCTCGTGCCCCTCATCGTTCTTGCAATCGGCGCAGATCTCTTTTGGAAGGAATAGATATTAGGGGAGGGTTGTAATAAAACTTGTATTTCCTTTATGTTCTTATGTAATCTTATTTCTAAGATAATAAATGGATGTTGTGGCAATAAATCTTTTTGTTACTTTTATTTATGCCTTTCGATAATTTCGTTACCACGCTTGGTAACTCGTTTGCATTTCCCTTTTAAATTGATTTAACTTGGGTGTTTGTTTAATATTTATTGTTGCGACAAAGGCTCGGCTCCTAGTGGGTTTATTTGTTCCCTTCAGCTTAACGTGTCAGTTGTAACACTTTTTTTTTGATGATGTCGACTTTATATAGTAAGGTGGAGTGAAGGTCTGCTTAGTTGCTACGGTTACTAATTCGATTTCCAGAAGTAAACGCGTTTTATGAATACGCACACAAAACTTGATGCAAATAGAAAATTGTTTCTTGACAAGAAGTTTTAAGGTGACTACTCTCAGCATGGGCATGGTCCTTCCTGAATTATACATAGTTGATCAGGCTATGTATATTTGAGGGCTAACGATGCGATGCTCATTTTCGTCATAAATTGTGTTATAATTTCCTAATAATTGTGGGAGTGATTTGTATAAAAATTTATAGAGAGTTAAAGTAGAATTGACGTTTTCATAATATGTTAATTTGATAGATACTTGAAATCATTCAGTACAACAGAAATTGAAGCGAAAGTACAACAGAAATTTAAGCGATTAAAGGAAATAGAGTCTAAGCATTGATATCATTATCCATGTTGTTAAGGTCTTAATTGGTTTCTCCTCCTCCTAAGGTATGGACCATTCTATGGTCTTGGTTCTTTAACTCCGGGCAATCACTCCTGTAGTGCCCTTGATTCCCAGATTCATAGCAAGTGAGGTTTTTCTGATTGTTAGTAGTAACAGGACGCTTATAGTCTCGAGTCAAGTGACCAACTCTCTTACAGTTTGCGCACTTTACAGTGCACTGGCCATTGTGATGAAACTTGCACTTGTTGCACAATGGTAGAGTTCTAGCATACTCCTTCCTTTCACCAGGATCAACGATATAAGCTATAGCCACACCTTGCTTTTTGGGAGGTTGTTGTTGAGATTGGTTATTGTTATCAAGTTTCCTTTTGTTCTTAGCTTGACGTTCAGCAAGAGTGTTGATCTTTTTGTCCATCAGTTCAGTTGCAAATTCAATTGCATCTTGCATTGTATTAGGCTTAGATGCTATCACACTTCCGTGAATCATGTGGGCAAACCACTGGTTCGCGCAAACTCACCCCTTAAATCCTATCTATATATGATATAAATACACCAAAGGACGAAATCACGCGAGAGCAAGATAACCGGAAGCAGTACAGAGTGTCCCCGGGTCGTTATGTCCCAACGAGGCTAAAATGGAAAATCGCAAGACGAATGATGATTTGTGTTTGAATGTGACAGGGTGTGAATTATGATTGGATACTGAACCTAATAAGCAATTGAACAAGAAGATAATTAAGGAACATAAGCTAGAACAAGCATAAAAGCTAGGAATGACAAAACCACTTTACAACTTTAAACTAAGGCACAGATAAGCTCAAATAAACTTAAGAAAAATCAAATTAGCTAACCTAACTCTAAATAAGCAAATACAAAAAGCAATTAAGCTAAATTAAACAAGATAAACACAACAGTACTAACAGTTTTAACTACCAGTACTAACTTGGAGTTAGTACTGCTAGGATAAAGTTAGTACTGTTAGCTTAAGGTTAGTACTGCTAGGCTAACAAAACACAAAGAAACACTACCTCCGTCCCAAAATTATTGTACAGTTTTGACTTTCGGAGTCTTATTTTTTGTCACTATGACCTTAACTAGTTTTGTTAAGTCCACATAATACTTTAAAAAATTATACCATTGAAAAATATATTTAAAACTCAATCCATTCATATATTATGCATCAAATATTAAATAGCATAAACAAAAATATTTAAGGTCAAAGTTGAGAAATAAAGACTTAGAAAGTCAAAAGTGGACAATAATTTTGGGACGGAGGTAGTAAATAAAATAAGCAAAACAAGCTAAAACAGAAGTTTCACATAACCTAAATAAGCACTTAGTAATTGAGTAAGCAACTAAACTGATAAATAACTAGAAAACTAAAACTGATAAACTCTTAAAATTATTTTGAAAAGGGCAAATAAGTTCCTACTGAAAGACATAAACTAACATAGGCTTATCTACTTTAAAAGCTGAGAAATCTTAAATACGGTGAAAAGTAATAAGCTGATAAGCTAAAAAGGCCCACCAGTACGAACAGTTTTAAACTTGACATTACTAACATGGAGTTAGTACTGGACTGATTAGTACTGCTACCTTTGAAATCCAAGAAAATGACTAGCAGACTAACTTGGGAGTTAGTACTGGTAGCTTTAAGTTAATACTGCTCCAAAAGTGAACTAGCAGTATTAACTTATAACTAACAGTTTTAACAAGTGAACTATCAGTACTAAGTAAGAAAGTAATACAAACACTTTTCAACTAGCAAATAAGCAAAATAAGCACTTAAACAGTTCTGCAGAAAATGAAGAACATAAGAAAAAGAAAAACCTTACAACACCTTGCTCAAAACAGGGACAAACAGATATTCTACAAGCACTAGCTTGTATAAAACAAGCAAGTGAGAGTCCCATAAGCCCATCCAAGAATTGGCTTATCATCCTTAACATAAGCTGTGGTAATTTGAGAAGTGATATATTGATTTTCTTTTAACTACTTAACTTTTTATTTTTACTTAATAAGCCAAGCTATGAGTAAGCGTGTGGAGAGCTTATTTGAACACAAACAAATATGATTCAGAAACATAACACTGGTACATGTAAATTGACTTAAAAACTTTAAATTGCATTAAAACTTGGAAATTTAAACGCTGAAAGCAAAATCTGTAAATAACTGAAATAAGCTAATTTTATATTAAAAATTAAAACTAGTTTCTCAGATAGCCCTCAAAGGCTTACAAAAGGACACTATTTAATACCCCAGTATGGACTTGGCATCTTGTCTTCTTTGGAGAGAAAAAACCAAGTGTGCTAGTTGATAGAGGAGAAGTCTAGAGCAATCCCAGCCTTTGATTTCTTTTGATGCTTCTTTGGAGACAAACTCAGCTCAAGAGCTTTGGAATGGAGAGGGATTGCCAACAGGACTAATAAAGCTGAGGGGGAAAGTAGGGTGGATGAAATGATTTGTGGTAGGATGTTGAGAGATTTTGTGGCAGAGAAGAAAGGGAGCAAAACAGGGTGCGGCTGTTTTGGAATTGCGGGAGAAAATTTTTTATACAAGTTGGGTTGTGACCAGAGAGAGGTTTGAAGATGATTAAGGGAATGATTGGTTTGTGTACAAGGAAAAGCCCCTCCACATCTTTCTTCTTTTCATTCTCTTTCTCCCCTATCTTCTTTTATAAATAATTTCCCAAATTGTACATAAACAGTCCTGTGTTTATATAATAAATATACTTAGGGGTTCGGCATTTTTTTGACCCGTCATGTTACATTTTTCTTGCTTTTTCTTCTCGGAGTTTGACTTGACTTTGTGATTTTGGGCTTCGCCTTCACATACTTTTTCCAGTCTTCGTTGTCCGGATTTGAGCTTTTGCTTGGTTTTTTCGTCTTTTGTTGAGATATCCTTTCCTGCACAACACAATTTATCAAACAAGCATATATTTTGCGTTTGAGTCCATTTTTGGTTCTTTTAGCTCGTTTTTTAAAAGTATAAGGTATGTGTAATTGCACAGCCAAAATCCCCCAAACTAAGATGTTGTGTGTCCCAAGGGCAATGCTATGAATATGCACTCGAGAAACCAAAAATCTCAAATCCCTTCGACTAATAACTAGGAAAAGTAGCCAAGCTTTATACAAAGGAATAAAAGAATCAATACCAGACAAGTCCGGCCCACCAAGGGAAAAAACTCCACCCAATTTTTATATTACACAACTACTCCTAAAATTTTTTTTCCATACATGTTTGAATTCTTTATTTATCAACAATGATCATAAGAATGAAAACGTTCATAGAATAAATCCACGGACGTCCCCTAGGACGGATAATTTCATCGTCCCCCCCCCCCCCCCCCCCCCCCCCCCTGATTTTTTTCACAAGGTCCCAAGCTAAGCAATTAAAAAAGATCATTGTCGATATAAGTTAGGAATTGTGAAGCCCTCATACTTATGAACTTGTGAACTATTTTACTCCCAATATGGGAATATATTTGAATGAGTGTGCCGTTTCAACCATAAATCAACTTATTTTCATAGATCAAAATTCCAGATGAATCACTACCTCAAAGCACAACTTATTAAGAAACTTGTAACTTGATTTTAAACCATAGAACTTTTTGCAACATATTTATCATTTTCATAAGTTCTTAAAGCTAGGAATGTGTTGCTTAGTTTGAACACCTACCTAGGCCTCGCTCCCTAGTAGGATATCACAACCAACGACCGGTGTTCTTAGTTTGAAAACCCACCCCGTTGCTAGCGTAGTGGGAAATCACATCAACACCTTCTTCCTAATATGGCTAAGGATCGGTGTCTTAGTTTGAACCCTCACCTAGACCTTTCTTCCAAGTGAGATATCACAACACACCAAATCCCTAGAAGTAAAGATGTCTTAGTTTGAACCCCCACCTCGTGGTTAGCGGAGTGGGATATCACGACACATCTTTTACTTGCTCCATATAATCAAATGTATGCTTCATTGGCATAATTTCAATATTCATGCATTTTTGCATTCATACTTCATTCATGCTTCTTTGGCATTTTAACTTTCGAATTATTAAGAACAGAAAAATCTCGCTTTAAAGAATCAAGTTACAAATTTGAAGCTTTTTCTAAAAACATTGATTGACTTAGTTGAACTGAATTGAGCACGTATGATTAGGCGGATTAGAAGCTAATGGGAGAAAAAGCCACAAGTTACTCATATAAGTTTTCGTTCAGCACATAAACTTATATTCAACCTCTATCACTTCTTGTTCTTCACCTTATTAAAATTCGAAGCAATCGAATTCGTGAAAGCTTAGCCTACAAGTGGTAAGTTGAGGAACTAGCTAGGGCTCAACACGCCCGATCGAGTCAAAAATTATTCTCATTCTACCCATTAGGAAAGTCAAAACTGTGACAAAACACTTATTTTATTTTTGAAAATTTTTAAATTTTTTCATTTTTTTGGTATTTTTGCAAAAATTTGGTGGTAAAACGGGATTACGTGATAACAACGACTGCAGGCAAAAATCAAATCGAAGATCCCCCCCATACTAGAACTAAACATCGTCCTCGATGTTTCAAAGGGGTTCCTACGTAAATCTAAGGCCGTTTATGAAGTGTGCCAAAAGATAAAACGTTAGTCGATTAGATTTGGATACTGGATTCCCAAAATGAAGCTGAGGATGTGAAACTCATGTGGATACTGCAAGCACGAGAGTCTTCACAATCCGGGAAATCCTGGACATACAATACAAAGCACACAAAACATGGACAAAACACGGGTAATGGAAAATGAAAGCCTTCTCACACAAAAACACTTATTTATTACATACTACGGATAAGCATGGGGTGCCTCCCACGAAGCGCTTGTTTAGGGTCCCGACGCTTGACCCGTCCCCCGAATTTATTGGTCCATGGGGAACGTTTGGAGATCCGGGACAACCTCGGTTGGTATGTCCCCTCCAAAGTAGTGTTTTATACGATGACCATTCACTTTAAAGTTGGGCCCGGAGTTTTGAGATAACTCGACAGTGCCATAAGGAAAAACTTGGACAATGGTGAATGGTCCACTCCAACGGGATTTCAATTTGCCCGAGAAAATCTTCAGTCTAGAGTTGAAAAGGAGAACACGATCACCAACGTTGAAAACGCGGTTTTTGATCTTAGCATCGTGTATCCTCTTGGTTTTCTCTTTATAGATCAAAGAGTTTTCGTAGGCTTGATCACGAAGTTCATTTAGTTCATTCAGTTGAACTTTCCTGTGATCACCCGCAGTTTGAACATCAAAATTTGTATGCTTGAGGGCCCAGTAGGCTTTGTGCTCTAACTCGATCGGTAGATGACATGCCTTTCCATACACAAGCTTATACGGAGTGCACCCGATGGGTGTTTTGTAAGCTGTGCGGAAGGCCCATAGTGCATCATCTAGTTTGTCCGACCAGGAAGCACGGTTTTCACCTATGGTCCTTTCAAGGATACGTTTCAAACCACGATTTGACACCTCGACTTGCCCACTTGTTTGTGGATGATACGCGGTGGAGAGACGGTGAGTGACTCCATATTTCTGCATGACCTTTGCAAATTGGTCATTGCAGAAATGAGTTCCGCGATCACTTATGATAGCTCGAGGGGCACCAAATCTGGCGAAGAGAGATTTTAGGAATTTGCAAATGACTCTGGCATCATTGGTGGGGAGCGCTTTCGCTTCAACCCATTTTGACAAGTAGTCAACGGCCACGAGAATATATTTGTTCCCTCGTGAAGACGGGAACGGGCCCATAAAGTCAATGCCCCAAACGTCAAAGATTTCACAAACTTGGATGGAGTTTTGAGGCATCTCATCCCGTTGCGAAGTTTTTCCTTGTCGTTGGCACGAGTCACAGTTTTTGACAAACTCGTGGGCATCCTTGTAAATGGTGGGCCAAAAGAAGCCGGAATCAAAGATCTTTTTGGCGGTTAGGTTTGCACCATGATGTCCCCCGGTGGGTCCATTGTGGCAAGCCTCGAGAATGTCGAGAGCTTCCTTGCCGTGCACACATCGCCTGATCACTTGATCCGCACAAATTTTAAACAAGAAGGGGTCATCCCAAAAATAATGTTTCACGTCCTTGAAGAACTTATTTTTCTGTTGGGTTGACATGCCCTTCACAACGAAGTTACCCGCGTGGTAATTTGCAAAGTCGGCAAACCACGGGGTACTAGAATCACCACGAAAAGTCACCATACTTAACGTCTCGAGAGGAAATGTTTCATTAATCTCTTTAGGGTCGAGAACGTTTTCATACGGGTTTTCTAATCGGGACAGATGATCGGCTGCGAGGTTCTCGGCTCCTTTCTTTTGTGAGCCGTTTGATCATTTGATGAGGTGTTATGTCCAATAGGGTGTTTACACGTGGTGGCTTGTGAGTGGTGAAGGTGTATGAACGAAATTTATAAGGGAAAAGGAAGCGGGGTTGGGTAAATTTGCGATTTGGGTTGTGTTACTTTTGGGCGGGAAAGGTAGTTAAAGTTGTTGGGGTTGTTAAGTTTGTTGCGAATTAGCCGCTTTCTTGTTTAAAAGTTTGAAGTGTTGACACAATTAGTCCTTGTGTTTGGTCCCGCCCTTTTGTAGTGTAAATAGGACTTTCTGAAATTGCAAATTCGGCCCTTGTTGTTACTTTGCTTCTTTTCTTCTTTATAAATAACTTTGCTCTTTTAACAACTTTGGTCCTTGAGACTTTAATACTTCCAATTAACACTTGAAACTTTGCACACTTGACATTCTTGGCCCTTTGACTTGACTTTTGGCTTTTGACTTCCTTTATTTCTTTCTTTGACTGAGTTTGACTGATCCGGCTGTGATTTCTGGCTGATTTCTTTGTCTTGCTCTTGACTCTTTGTCTTTTTCCCGTTTCTTGTCGGTTTTTGATCGTTTTTGCTTCTTTTTGTCTTTTCAATCCTTTCCTGCACAATTGGACACAAAAGCACACATTTTCTATTCTTTTGGCATTTATGAGAAATCTGGAATGATCGTCGGTAAAAAACCGGCGTGCCCAAAGGAACAACTACGGATTACCTTTGACAGGAAGTGGATGAGGAGTTGAGCTATTACTTCGACTTTAGCTCTATCAACCTCAAGGTCCAGACTTAGAAAATTTTATTAGTCGAGAACATGCCTTACTTTACCAAAAATGGCCTCTTCTCCCAGTTTAAATGACAATTGGTGTCTTTCACACGCATTCAACATCTTTCCAAATGAGCTAGGCTGTAGTGAAAGAGCTCCCCAAAGACAGAAAAGTCATCCATAAAATTACATTCCATCGTTTTTTCAACTATCAGTGGAAATGCCATCTATACATCCTTTGGATCGTGCCCAGGACGCATTGCATTGCCCAAAAGGCATGAAAGGCATGCGACGATAAGCAAAAGTTCCGTATGGGCATGTGAAGGTTGTCTTTTCTTGATCTTTTGGGTCAATTGGAATCTGGAAATAACCCGAGAAGCCATCGAGGAAACAGTAGTATTCGTTTCCTGCTAGTCTCTCGAGCATTTGGTCCATGAATGGTAATGGGAAGTGGTCTTTTCGGGTGGCTTCATTAAGTTTTCTGTAATCAATACATACTCGCCATCCCGTGACCAATCGAGTAGGAATTAGCTCATTCTCTTCATTTGTGATGACAGTCATACCTCCTTTTTTAGGTACACAGTGTACCGGGCTCACCCAAGGGCTGTCAGAGATGGGGTAAATCAATCCAGCGTCAAGGAGTTTTTCAACCTCCTTTTTGATAACATCGTGGATTTTTGGGTTTACCCTTCTCTGACTTTGCACAGATGGTTCATAGTCCTCTTCCATTAGAATTTTGTGAGTACAAAATTCCGGGCTAACACCCTTTATGTCGGAGAGTTTCCAAGCGATGGCTCGCTTGTGGGACTTGAGAACCTTGAGAAGAGCTGCCTTTTCCTCATCTTTTAAGTCTTTAGCAATTATGACAGGCAACTTGTCGTCACCTTCTAAAAATGCGTATTCAAGATGGGGTGGCAGTTCCTTGAGTTCAACCTCGGGAGGTTTATCAACGGAAGATTCAACAGTTTTAGCTTCACAGAGTTTGAGTTCTTTCCTACCTCCAGGCATATATTGTTCATGATTTGGGAGGGGGGTGGTGGTTCACTGTTCAAAATTGCTTCTAGAATCAGGATGTCCCCCTCAGGATCCTGATAAGTTGGATCAACTTCAGATGAAGTTGGATCATCTTCTAGAGCAAGAAACGAATCTGCTTCTTCCATTAAGAGAAAATCACTGTCCCCGAAAGGAGTGAGATTTGGAGAAGCAGTAGAAACAATAGGCTCAAAATATGGAGTGGGATTGCCACTCGCGATCACGTTTGAAAATCCTAGGACCTCTTGAGAATACTCATCACAAGCCATTTCGATGACGTCGATTTTGTTTGCCGTCATATGGTCGTAATCAGCTGTGTATTTTGAAGTCTGGTCCAGGTTGAATGTGATGGCCTCCTTGCCAACACGAAGGGTAATCTCTCCTCCATAAACATCTATCAAAGCATGACTTGTTTTTAAGAAACATCGCCCGAGAATCAAAGGGACTCGGGGGTCTGGTTCAAAATCAACAACTACGAAGTCAGCTGGAAATTGGAACTTTCCCACCATTAGACGGACGTCTTTAGCAATACCGATTGGTTCAGTGATTGAACGATCTGCTAGCTCTAACGTCATGCAAGTTGGGGTTAGTTCAGGAAGAGCGAGATCTTTCCAGACAGAATAAGGCATGAGATTAATGCTCGCACCAAGATCGGCCAATGCGTTGCATGTAGTAATCCCCGTAAATTCACATGGAATCAGAAATCGGCCAGGGTCTCCAAGTTTCTTTGGTAACTTGTTGAGGATGACCGCTGAACAGTTCTCATTCAAAGGAGTCCTTGCCAATTCGCTCAATTTTTCCTTGTTTCCAATCAAGGTTTTTAAAGTCGAAGCAAATTTAGGCATGAGCATCAAGGCATCGGTAAAGCTAATCTCGAAACTTAAATCTCTAAAGATTTCATAAAATTTCTCGATTTGATCGTTAGCTTTTTCCTTGCGCTTTTCATCATTTCTTCGTGATGGAAATGGAATTGATGCTGGAGTCACAACAGGAGCAACATTGGGCTCAGGATTTGGATTACGAGTCTGAATTTGAACAACAGGAGGTTGGACGTCTTCGGTGCTTCCGTTATTAGTAGGAGGCATCGTGTCCTTTGTCACCTCGACATCTTGATTAACTGCTTTCGGTCCTTGGATGGTAACACCACTTCGGGTAGTGATACCTTTTAAATCTTCCTTAGGGTTGGTAACAGTGTTACCAGGAAGAGTTCCAGAACCGGAAGTAGAAGCTGTATTAGCAAGTTAACAAATTTGAAAGCTGTAGTCAAATTTGCCATTTGGGATTGAGGTTTTGACCTGTTTTGCAGTTCCTCAAAAAAAAAAAACCACTGCCATCATTGGCTGTGACATATCTTTCAAAATCTGTTTTTGACACACCGTGTGTCTGAGGAGCAGGTCCTTGATGAGCTACTGGTTGATTAACTACTGGTTGATGAACCGGAGGTCGATACAATCCACCTTGGTTGAAATTGTTTCTCTGTTTGATTGAAGTTATTTCCTCGATTGAAATTGTTTTTGACTTTTGGATGAGGATTTCTGAACGGGAGGAAAACCAGGAGGTCGAATTTGATTTGAGACCATCGGAGGATCGGGGATTTATTTAGATGAAAATAGTCGATAACCAGGAAATTAGCTTGATTGAAATTGGCCGCAGCGGCCTGGGACACATACTCTTGATTGTTGTCATGGTACTGATGCTGTTTAGTGGCTGGACAGTTTTGATAAGATATGGACCTCCCCCAAAGTTACACCAAATCTTTGTTTAAGCTTTAACGGGGCGGAACTGGGGTTTGGTTCTTTCTATCGAGAATTAATGCCCGAACCATAGTTTTGAGTTCAGCTACTTCAGATGAGACTGCTTGGGTGGAAGACTTGTACTCCATTTTAGCTCCAACAGCTTGGTTTCTTGATTGACGTACCTTTGATTGTCTCGTTAATGTTTTAAACATATCTCGAGGCATTTTTGCCTAAGATGTACCACCTGCAGTCTGAGTGAAGAATTGATCATTTGAATTTAGGGCATTATAGAATGTTCGAGTTGATGCAATTCTGAAAACCCATAGATGAGGGCATCCCCTATAAAATGATCATATGAAAGATCCAAGCCTCATAAAAAGTCTCAGCAAATTTTTGCTAAATATCGTGATTTCATTTCTGAGATTTGTCGTTTTAGAGGCCGGGAGAATTTGTTAATAAATTTCGAAACAGATCTCCAAAGTTTCAATCCGACCGAGGGGGTTCTTTTTTCCTCTAGCCAAATCCGGGCTGCCCCTTCCGAGAGAAAACGGAAAAGCATAAGCTTTACGCGTATTTGTACGTTCGAATCCTTCATCGTAGAAAGTGGATCTGTTGAAATACGGATGTGAGCATGTGGTCTTCTTTATCGTGTCTAAATAAATTGCTGTTTTGAACAGATTCAGAAGACAATGGCTTGATCTCAAAGTTATTTGCGGTGATTTCCGGAATAACTATCGCATCCTCGTAACCCTCGGTGGGTGCTTCGAGCAATTGCGCCATAGTACGATTATCAGCCATCGTAACTATGGGAGGATTATCAGGTTTCTCAAGATTAGATGATTCAACAGAAGTTTGTCGAACTTGTGGTTGTCGACGTCTACGGGCTTGAGAACGAGTGCGCATGCACAAAATGGAAATACAAAAAGAAAATTTACACTAATTTTTTTTTGGTTTTTCGAAGATTAATTCACAATTGATTTTAACGGACAATGAGATAAGACAACTTAAACCAAATAATCTGCTTACTTCACGGTAGCTCTCAAAAAGATAAACTCACAGGTGAGCGGAGGAGTAGGAATAGCGCGAAGCTTATTTCTCCTTTCGGGTCGTAGTTCCTAGGAACAACCCTCCTTATACCCACTTTATAGTTTGTTTAATCTTTTCAAGGTGAGCCGTACGTCGTAAAAGCACAAAATGCAATTTTTAATCTTTTGTTCGAGTGGGAACCTAACAAGTTCACCGGAACTTATTATGATAATAACTTCAGTTGAGAATATTAATTTTGGTGTTTTTACCAATTTGTGATTTTTATTTTCTTTTTTTTATGAGACAATGTTTTATATTTTTGATTTTTCTTGGTTTTTTATCTGATAATTATACTAAAAAGAAATGAAAAATATTTTTGTACTTTTTTATATTTTTTTATAATAAAAGAAAATATTCACAATTTCAGATGGTCAAACGTAAAGACAAACGGTTGCACAGCCTCCCCGGCAGCGGCGCCAAAAATTGATCGGTTGAGATTACACCTTAAAATATATATAATATAATAAAATATATAAAATATATATAGTAAGAATAGTCTAAAAGCAGAGTCGCAATGATACCTGAGAAAGTATTATAGAGCTTCGGGTCGTAAATCCCCAACGAGGCTGGAATTGGTAATCGATTACGATCGAGATTTGGAGTTTGAAGGAAGGAATGAGTTTGGGAAGTTGAAAAAGTCAAATTAAACAATAACAAACTAAAACGTTTAAGAAAAACCTAAAAATTAGAAAGTAACTAGAAAACGAAGGCCGTATACCGGACAAAAGGGGAAAAACCTAAAAATCTTTAAAAATAAGCTACGAAGAAAATTTTTGCTTTAATCTACTCTACGGGTTCAAAATAACGAAGATTGAAAAAGACTAGACCGACAAACGGAGTTCGTTTGACCCAAAAACGAGTCAAAAACAAAATCCCGCACCCGCGTGCTTTAAAAGTAAAAGTTGTAAAAAATGATCTACGAAAAATTTTATATTTTTTCCTACAAAACTAGTGTAAAAGAATATTTTCTAAAAAAGCAAAATATTTTTTTAATATTTTTGTATTTTTTATTGAATTAAACAAACTTTTATCTAAATTAAATTATAAACAATATTAAACGTTTACAAAAAAATTCTGAAAAATTTACAAAAATACTTTTTTTAATATAGAGGTTCTACGATAAAATAACAAACCCAACACACCTTAAGCAATAAGCCCCGAAAATAGCTAAAACACTTATTAGCTTATTTGGGGAAAATGTACTTATATAATATGTTTGACCCTTGGGTCTATAACAAAAAAAGACCCCCCCCCCCCACCGCCCCAAGGGCGCAGTGGTTAAGTGTGTGTGGGATAAAGGGGATGTATTGCTTGGTCCCGGGTTCGAGTCTTGCTCACCCGGACCAAGTATCTTCCCCTTTTATTTTATTTTTAAAAAACTCTAGGGTAGGAAGTGTAACATTCTAAACTAAAGGGTAGGCGGGCAAAGTTTATTAAATTTACACTATAGTTAAAACGTGTAACCCTACACTATGAAAAAGTGACAAAACAAACCCTACGACATGGCTTATTTTTTTGGCTTATTAAAAAGTGATTTTTAGCATAAAAAAATTTAACATGAAAGTTAAAGAACAGCTTATAATTAACAACTTTAACAAAGACACTTTTGACTTTGGTCAAAAGAATAAGCTATAAAATAAGCTTAAAGATGACAGCAAGCTAAAATGGCTTAAAGGCCAACTTTTCTAAGTCTTATGGTTGAATAAGCTAAGCTAAGGACTAAAATAAGCAAAAAGGGTTTAAACTAACTTAAATAAGCTAAAAGGAAAAGAAAAGCTAAACTAATAAGCTGTGGAAAAGGGCTTAAATTGACAGAATAGCCTAAATAAAGCTTAAAGAGCTAAAGTGCTAAAGTAAGGAATTTAAGCTAAAAAAAGGAAATAATGTACTTAAATATCCTAGATTAACCTAAAAAGCTTCTTGGAACAGTTTGAGCTTATTGAATAAGCTGAATAGCTAAAATTCAAACTTAAGCAATTCCTCAGCCTAAGGGATTCAAAAACAGCCAAGAGGCATGTTTGGGCTTAGAAATAAGCACACAAATAAGCTTATCAAGGGCTGAGACTTTGAGGGCTTATACTAGAGCTTATATGCTCTAGAAATAAGCCAAATACTTGGGCTTAAATTGGCTTAAAGGCTGAGAACAATGAGCCTAAAGTTCCCCTTTTGCACCAGGGGAACTTTAAGGCAAAGCTCAAGGGCTTATTTGACAGCTTATTTTAAGTGTCAAATAAGCTCTAAAATCACAATTAAGGTCCAAACAGGATTGAGTGCTATAGCCAAAGGGCTTGTGCACCAATTTGAGCCTTTGAAAAATTATTTTTACTTCGATTATTTTTGTGAATGAAAAAAAGGGTCTTTGGTTTTGAGAAACTGGACAGAAATGTTTAAGTGAATTTTGGACCCACAAAAGTCATAAGGACAAAGGGCTTGTGAAATCCCTTTTTTTAACACACAAATCACACACTTTTGATGCTTAAACTTCAAACCACATGTGCTTAATCAAATAAGCACTTGTGGGATTCTTAAATCCCTTAACAGTTTCAAAAGAGGTTTTAGAAAAACCTGGAAAAAATTTTTCAGCTAAAAATGTTTTAATAAACAGCTTAAGATGTGACTTATAACTTGTGCTTAAATTGACCAAGTAACCATATCCATGACAAATAACTCTTTTTGACCCTCCCCCCCCCCCCCCCCCCCCCACCCCCCCACCCCCCACCCGTTTTGGTCTTGTGCCAAACACCCCTTTAACTCAAAACTGTCAAACCAAAATGGTTTTAGAATCCATTTTTAAACTAAAACTTTAAAAACCTTTTATCTACTCCTACTTATTTTAACCTATTTAAGCTATTTTAAAACTAAAAATACTAGCTTATTAAGGAAAATAAGCTAGTTTCTCTACTAGCTTATTTCACTATTATGACAGTTTTTTAAGAAATAAGCTAATGTAGGACAAAATTATGCAATAAAAAACTTACAATAGCCTAATAAAAGAAAGCCTAAATATAATGTCTTAACAAATATGGAAAGCAAATAGCTAGTGTCATAAAAATTAAGATATTGGAAATTGAGAGTTGTAACCTTGGTTTTTGTTTGTCTCAGAAACAAGGCCACTCTTTCTGAGTGAGTGGCCTAAAGAAACCTGTCCTAATGGCTCCCTAGCCTCTATTCCCTGAGCAATAAGCTCATTAAGCTTATTTGAGCTTATTACTCCAAATGCTTCCCAAAAAAACCAAAATCCAATGAACTTTTATTGAACAAAAATCTACATGAGACAGTATTTGAGAGCTTTTTAATAGGTATTAAACTGAATTTGAGCTTATTAACAAGAATAAGCTTAAATTAGCTTATTGAGAGCTTATAAAGTAAAAACGGCTTAATTTTTCATCAAAACTGAAAATTACAATTGCAATAAAGAAGTTAACTAGAAAACACTTTAAACTACAATAAACACTTAATTAAAAACAGAATTAAAACTTAAAATAAGCTACAATGTTTGCCTCAATGGCTTACAAGGCTATTTATAGCCGAAAACTAAAGCTAGGTTTTCTTTCTCTATCTTCTTGCTGTGCTTGTTTGTAGACACACAAACACAGGTGTGTTTGTTGTGTGAGAGTGTTAAAAGCTCTAATCTTGACCCTTCAATCTTGAAAATCAATCTAAGCCGTCGACTTTGGTCTTGGGGGATGTGGGATTGCCAAGTTGGCAACTTTATGGCTGGGAAAGGTAGTGGAGGAGGGGGAAGGTGAGTATCCATGGTGGAATTGGGTTTACAGGGTAAAAGGAGGTTAAACACCCCGTGAGTGTGTTTGAGAGGGAAAAAGGGGCGGGAAAAAACGTTGGAGGCTGTTACAGAGTGAAAGTTTCACTCTTTGGCAAAAATAGTCCCTCTAAGGTTTATAGTTGTTTATGCACACACGGTCTTCGTTGGGTTATAAACTTTGGGGACTTGGCAAACAAGTCCCCAAGAGTTATGGATTATTGCACTTTGTCTTGGTGTTCCAAGTTAGGGGGCGTTGGCAGTTTTGCCCCCTTTGTTTACTTTGAGGGATATTGCAAAAACAGCCCTTTCTCTTTATTTACCTCTTTTCTTCCTTTTATATAAGTTTTGGGTTTGGCATTTCAGCCCCTAAACTTATATTTCTTTGACTTTGGCCCCGGGGGTGCTTGGTTGACTTTGACTTGGTCCAGATGACTTTTCTGGATTGACTTTTGACTGGATTGATTTTCCGGCTTTTGATTTGGCTTTTGTCTTTCAACAGTCTTTTTCCATTCCGAGTCGGTTTTGTCGTTTTCGGCTTTGTTTTTTCGCCTTTACATTGGTATCCGTTCCATGCCACAATTACAATTAGCAAAACAAGCATATATTTGGCATTTTAAGTCCGTTTTTGGTTATTTTAGCTCGTTTTTAAAGGTAAAAGGTATGTGTAATTAAGCACATACCAAAATCCACCATACTAAGGTATTGCCGTGTCCTCACGCAATGTTATGAAGTAAGCATTTACGAATATAATTGATATAATCTCCTCGGACTAATATACTTTGAAAAGTAGCAAAGTGTTTGTCATAGGAAATTTAAAGAATCAAAAGCTTCGACAAGTCCGTTTTCACCATTTTTTTTTATTTGTACACAACCTTCCCTAACTATTTTTGGATTTTTTCTTTTTTTTACTTCCTGTTTGACTTCCTTTATTATAACAACATTGGGATCATAGAATGAGAAACGACCATAGAATAATCTTAGGTGTCCTGACGGATAAATTAATCGTCCGATTTTTCACTAGCCTCCAAGCCAAGAATTAATCAAGTTCATTCTATAAATTATAAGTCTAAATGCTAAGCACTTCATACTTAGACTTGTGAACTTTTAACTTCCCAATCTGAATACTATGGTTTTTATGTGTGTACTCATTTCAACTTAACATATTGATCTACTTGATTTTCATAGTCGTGAATCAGATGAATCATGACTCAAAGCAACAACTTATTAGGACCTTGTAACTTGATTTTAAAGAACGAGATTTTAACTGTAGAACTTTTTGCAACATCTTTATCATTAATATCATAAGTTCTTAAAGCTAGGAATGCGTTGCTTAGTTTGAACACCTTATAGGCACGCGCTCCCTAGTAGGATATCCACAACAACGTCGATTTGTCCTTAGTTTGAAAAACCCCCCCCCAAACCCCGTTGCTAGCGTAGTGGGGCAATACAACTAACACCTTCTTCTAATTTGGTAAGGATTAGTGTTTTAGTATGAAACCCTCACCTAGACCTCGCTTCCTGGTTGAGATATTCAACAACACACCCAAATCCTTAGAAGTAAAAGCTGTCTTAGTTTGAACCCCCACCTTCGTGGTTAGCGGAGTGGGATATCAGGACACATCTTTTCTGTGCTCCATTAATCATATGTATGCTTCATTGGCAACAACTTTCAATATTCATGCGTTTTTGCATTACTTAATTCATTCTGCTTTATTTGGCTCATTTTATACTTTCGAATTATTAAGAACAAGAAAAATCTCGCTTTTAAGAATCAGGGTACCCCAAATTTGAAGCTTTTTCTAAAAACATCGATTGACTTAGTTGAAATGAATTGAGTACGTATGATTAGGTGGATTAGAAGCTAATGGGAGAAAAAGACACAAGTTACTCATATAAGTTTTTGTTCAGCACATAAACTTATATTTAACTCTATCACTTCTTGTTCTTCACCTTTTTAAAATTCGAAGCAATCGAATTCGTGAAAGCTTAGCCTACCAGTGGTAAGTTGAGGAACTAGCTAGGGCTCAACACGCCCGATCGAGTCAAAAATTATTCTCATTCTACCCATTAGGAAAGTCAAAACTGTGACAAAACACTTATTTTATTTTTGAAAATTTTTAAAATTTTTCATTTTTTTTTTTTTTGCAAAAATTTGGTGGTAAAACGGGATTGCGTGATAACAACGACTGCAGGCAAAAATCAAATCGAAGATTCCCCCCCCATACTAGAACTAAACATCGTCCTCGATGTTTCAAAGGGGTATCTACGTAAATCTAAGGCCGTTTATGAAGTGTGCCAAAAGATAAAACGTTAGTCGATTAGATTTGGATACTGGATTCCCAAACTGAAGCTGAGGATGTGAAACTCATGTGAAATACTGCAAGTATGAGAGTCTTCACAATCCGGGAATTCCTGGACATACAATACAAAGCACACAAAATATGGACAAAACACGGGTAATGGAAAATGAAAGCCTTCTCACACACAAAACTTAATTTTATTTATACTACTGATAAGCATGGGTGCTCCCACGAAGCGTTGTTTAGGGTCCACGATGCTTGACCGCCCCGAATTTATGTGTCTGGGAACGTTTGGAGATCGGGATACCTCGGTTGGTTTGTCTCCTCCAAAGTAAGTTTGATACGATGGACCGTTCACTTTAAAGTTGGGCCGGAGTTTTGAGAGAACTCGATGTGGTTGGCCATAAGGGACAAAACTTGGACAATGGTGAATGGTCCGGACCAACGGGATTTCAATTTTCCCGAGAAAATCTTCAGTCTAGAGTTGAAAAGGAGAACACGATCACCAACGTTGAAAACGCGGTTTTTGATCTTAGCATCGTGTATCCTCTTGGTTTTCTCTTTATAGATCAAGGGTTATGTTAGGCCTGATCACGAAGTTCATTTAGTTTCTTCAATTGAACTTTCTGTGTCACCCGCAGTTGAATATCAAAATTTGTATGCTTGTAGAGCACCCAGTAGCTTTGTGCTTCTAGCTCGATCGGTAGTGGCATGCCTTCCGTAACACAAAGCTTATATGGGTGTACACCCGATGGGTGTTTTGTAAGCTGTGCGGAAGGCCCATAAAGCATCATCTAAACTCGTCCGACCAGGATGGCACGATTTTCTCCACGTTCTTTCAAGGATACGCTTTATAACAACGATTTTGAACCTCAAACCTTTGCCCACTTGTTTGTGGGTGATAAGCGGTGGAGAGACGATGAGTTACTCCATACTTAAGCATGACCTTTGTAAATTGGTCATTGCAAAGTGAGTTCCGCGATCACTTATGATAGCTCGGGGTGCACCAAATCGAGAAAATAGAGTTTTCAAAAATTTGCAAACAACTCGGGCATCATTGGTGGGGAGCGCTTTTGCTTCAACCCATTTTGACAAATAGTCAACAGCCACGAGTATGTACTTGTTCCCTCTTGAAGACGGAAACGGCCCCATAAAATCAATGCCCCAGATGTCAAAGATTTCGCAAACTTGGATGGAGTTTGTGGATCTCATCTCGTTGCGTATTTTTACTTGACGTGAAAATGTCAACAATCGGGTGACAAAAAGTCATGGCATCCTGGTAAGATGGTGGGCCATAGAATCCTGAATCGAAGATTTTTCGGCTGTGTGAATGGCACAATTAGTGTCCCCCAGTAGTCCATCTATGACATGTTGCTTGTGAATGTCTAAAGCTTCTTGCCCAGAAAAACACAACGTCTTATCACCTGATCTAGCACAGTTTTAAACAGGAAGGGATCATCCCAGAAAATATGCTTGACTATCTTGAAGATTTATTTTTTTGTTGGGAATGTCATTCCTTGATTAAAAAATTTCCCCGCATGGTTAATTTTGCAAAAATCGGGCAAAACCATGGGGTACATATCATCTTTAAGAGCAATAGTTCTAAGGGTTTCGAGAGGAAAATGCTTTCATTTATTTCCTTGTTCTCGAATTATCTTGGTGAGGATTTTCAGTCTTGAAAGGAAGATTCGCAGCAAGATTTTCTGCTCCTTTTTTGTCTCGAACATCATTGTCAAACTCTTGGGAGCAATAAGGATTCCACCGCAATGAGTCTGCCTTAGATCCTTTCTTGGCAATGACGATACTTGATGGTTGAGTGGATCAGTATACACTATGCTTTTGGACATGACAAGATATGAACGAAATTTCTCAAAGGCATACACTACGCAAGTAATTCTTTTTCTGTAGTAGTGTAGTGAGTTTGAGATCTCATTCATATGTCTTGCTTGCATAGTGTATAGGTTGAAAATGCATGTTTTTTCTTTGCCCGAGGACTGCTCCCAAATTGCGAAGTCGCTAGCATCGCCCCACATAAGTTCAAAAATGGCGTTCCAGTCGGGAGCATTTAGATCAGGAGCCTCAGTTAGTTTTCTTTTGAGTTATTAAAGGAATCGATACACTCTTCAGAAAAGACATAATGAGTTTCCTTTTCAATGCAAATCGAGTCATAGGACGGGCTATTTCGAGAAGTCTGAATGAATCGTCGGTAAAAACAGCAGTGCCCAGGAAACTACGGACACTTTGTCAGATGTTGGATGAGGGAGTTTAGCTATTACTTCGACTTTAGCTCTATCAACCTAAGTCCCGACTTAGAAATTTTATGTCAACAATGCCTTCCTTTACCATGAAATGGCTCTTTTCCCAGTTTAAAGACAAATTGGTGTCTTCACACCGCTTCAACATCTTTTCTAAATGGGTTAGGCACGTAGAAAAAGAGTCTCCAAAGACCGAAAAGTCATCCATAAATACTTCCATCGTTTTTTCAATCATATCGTGGAAGATTGCCATCATACATCTTTGGAATGTGCCAGGAGCATTGCATAGCCCAAAAGGCATGCGACGATAAGCAAAAGTTCCGTATGGGCATGTGAATGTTGTCTTTTCTTGATCTTTTGGGTCAATTGGGATCTGAAAGTAACCCGAGAAGCCATCGAGGAAACAGTAGTATTCGTTTCCTGCTAGTCTTTCGAGCATTTGGTCCATGAATGGTAATGGGAAGTGGTCTTTTCGGGTGGCTTCATTAAGTTTTCTGTAATCAATACATACTCGCCATCCCGTGACCAATCGAGTAGGAATCAGCTCATTCTCATCATTTGTGTTGACGGTTTCATACTCCTTTTTTAGGTACACATATGTACGGCCTACCCAAGGGCTGTCAGAGATGGGGTAAATCATCCAGCGTAAAGGGTTTTTCTACTCCTTTTTGATATAAATGGGGATTTTTGGGTTTACCTCTTTGACTTGCACAGATGGTTCATAGTCCTCTTTCCATTAGAATTTTGTGAGTACAAAACTTCTGGGGCTAACACCCTTTATGTCAGAGAGTTTCCAAGCTGTTGGCTCGCTTGTGGGACTTAGAACCTTGAGAAGTGTTGCCTTTTCCTCATCATTTTGTCTTTAGCACTTATGACAGGATACTTGTAGTCGCCTTCTAAAATGCGTACTCAAGATGGGTGGCAGTTTCTTGAGTTCAACCTTCGGGAGGTTCATTAACGGAAGATTCAACAGTTTAGCTTCACAGAGTTTGAGTTCTTTCCTACCTCCAGGCATATATTGTTCATGATTTGGGAGGGGGGGTGGTGGTTCACTGTTTAAAATTGCTTCTAGAATCAGGATGTCCCCCTCAGGATCCTGGTAAGTAGGATCAACTTCAGATGAAGTTGGATCATCTTCCAGAGCATTGAAACGGAATCTGCTTCTTCACCTTAGAGAAAGTCACTGTCCCCGAAAGGAGTGAGATTTGGAGAAGCAGTAGAAACAATGGACTCAAAAATATGGAGTGGGATTGCGCCAATCGCGATTCCCACGGGCGGGGTTTTGAAAATCCTAGGACCTCTTGAGAATAACTCATCACAAGCCATTTCGATGACGTCAATTTGTTTGCCGTCATCATGTCGTAATCAGTGAGTATTTTGAAGTCTGGTCCAGGTTGAATTGTGATGGCCTCACTTGCCAACACGAAGGGTAATCTCGCATTCATAAAACATCTATCAGAGCATGACTGGTTTTCTGATACCATCGCCGGAGGATTTAATGGGACTTGGGGGGTCTGGTTCAAAATTCATCAACTACGAAGTCAGCTGGAAATTGGAACTTCCCACCATTAGGACGGCGTCTTTAAGGATACCGATTGGTTCAGTTGATTGAACGATCTGCTAGTTCTAACGTCATGCAAGTTGGGGGTTAGTTCAGGAAGAGTCGAGATTTTCTAGAACAGAATAAGGCATGAGATTAATGCTCGCACCAAGATCGGCCAATGCGTTGCATGTAGTAATCCCCGTAAATTCACATGGAATCAGAAATCGGCCAGGGTCTCCAAGTTTCTTTGGTAACTTGTTGAGGATGACCGCTGAACAGTTCTCATTCAAAGGAGTCCTTGCCAATTCGCTCAATTTTTCCTTGTTTCCAATCAAGGTTTTTAAAGTCGAAGCAAATTTAGGCATGAGCATCAAGGCGTCGGTAAAGCTAATCTCGAAACTTAAATCCCTAAAGATTTCGTAAAATTTCTCGATTTGATCGTTAGCTTTTTCCTTGCGCTTTTCATCATTTCTTCGTGATGGAAATGGAATTGATGCTGGAGTCACAACAGGAGCAACATTGGGCTCAGGATTTGGATTACGAGACTGAATTTGAACAACAGGAGGTTGGACGTCTTCGGTGCTTCCGTTATTAGCAGGAGGCATCGTGTCCTTTGTCACCTCGACGTCATGATTAAATGCTTTCGGTCCTTGGATGGTAACACCACTTCGGGTAGTGATACCTTTTAAATCTTCCTTTGGGTTGGTAACAGTGTTACCAGGAAGAGTTCTAGAACCGGAAGTAGAAGCTGTATTAGCAGTAACAAATTTTGAAAGCATGTCAGTCAAATTTGCCATTTGGGATTGCAGGTTTTGACCTTGGTTTTGCATGTTTCTCAACACTGCATCATTGGCTGTGACATATCTTTCAAAATCTGTTTTTGACACACCGTGTGTCTGAGGAGCAGGTCCTTGATGAGCTACTGGTTGATTAACTACTGGTTGATGAACCGGAGGTCGATAAATCTGACCTTGGTTGAAATTGTTTCCTCTGTTTTGATTGAAGTTATTTCCTCGATTGAAATTGTTTTGACTATTTGCATGAGGATTCTGAACGGGAGGAAAACCAGGAGGTCGAATTTGATTTGAGACCATCGGAGGTCGATAACCAGAATTAGCTTGGTTGAAATTGGCCGCAGCGGCCTGGGACACATACTCTTGGATATTGTCATGGTAAATGTTGCTATTAGTGGCTGGACAGTTTTGATAAGAATGACCTCCCCCACAAGTTACACAACTTTGTTCAACCGCTTTTACGGGGGCGGAAGCTGGGGTTTGGTTCTTTCTATCGAGAATTAATGCCCGAACCATGTCTTTGAGTTCAGCAACATCAGATGAGACTGCTTGGGTGGAAGAGCTTGTACTCATTTTAGCTACAACAGCTTTGTTTCTTGATTGACGTACCTTAGACTTGCTCTCGATGATTTTTAAACATTCTCGAGGCATTTTGTCTAAGAAGTTACCACCGGCAGCAGAGTTCAATGAATCTTGATCAATTGAGTTTAGGGCATTATAGAATGTATCGAGTTGATGCAATTCTGAAAACCCATGATGAGGGCATCCCCTTAAAAGATCATTGAAACGATCCCAAGCCTCATAAAACGTCTCATCAAATTTTTGCTGAAATCTCGTGATTTCATTTCTGAGATTTGTCGTTTTAGAGGGAGGGAAGAATTTGTTAATAAATTTCGAAACAAGATCATCCCATGTTTCAATCGACCGAGGGGGTTCTTTTTCTAGCCAAATCCGGGCTGCCCCTTCGAGAGAAAACGGGAAAAGCATAAGCTTCACCGACGTATTTGGTACGTTCGGAATCTTCATCGTAGAAGTGATCTTGTTGAAATAACGGATGTGAGCATGTGGGTCTTCTTTATCATTGCCAAAAAATTGCTTGTTTTGGACAAGATTCAGAAGACCATGCTTGATCTCAAAGTTATTCGCGGTGATTTCTAGGAATACTTTAGCATCCTCTTAACCCTCGGTGGGTGCTGCGAGCATTTGCGCATAGTACGAATTATCGGCCATCGTTACTATGGGGAGATTATCAGGTTTCTAAGATTAGATGATTCAAACAGAAAGTTTGTCGAACTTGTGGTTGTCGACGTTCTAAGGGCTTGAGAACGAGTGCGCTTGCACAAAATTAGAAATACAAAAAGAAAAATTTCCACTATTTTTTTGGAGTTTCTTCAAAGATTAATTCACAATTGATTTTTAACGGAAATGAGTTAAGACAATTTTAAACCAAAATAATCTTGCTTACTTCACGGTAACTTCAAATAAGATAAAACTCAAGGTGAGCGGAGGAGTAGAATAGCGCGAAGCTTATTTCTCTCCCCTCCCCACCCCCCTCCCCCCCCCCCCCCCCCCCCCCCCCCCCTTTCGGTCGTAGTTCCTAGGAACAACCCTCCTTATACCCACTTTATAGTTTGTTTAATCTTTTCAAGGTGAGCCGTACGTCGTAAGAGACACAAAAGGCAAGTTTTTAAATCTTTTGTTCGAGTTGGGAACCAACAAGTTCACCGGAACTTATTATGATAATACCTCAGTTGAGAATATTATATTTTGGTATTTTAACAATTTGTGAATTTTATTTCTTTTTTTTGGACAGTGTTTTATATTTTTGATTTTTTTTGGTTTTTATACTGATTATTTATACTAAATAAGAAATGAAAAATATTTTTGTACTTTTATATTTTATAATAAAAGAAATATTCACAGTTTCAAAAACAGATGGTCAAACGTAATGATAAACGGTTGCACAGCCTCCCCGGCAGCGGACGACAAAATTGATCCGCTCTGAAATACACCTTAAAATATATTAATATATAAATTATCAATATATATTAAGGAATAGTCTAAAAGCAGAATCGATGATACCGAGAAGTAGTATAGAGCTTTCCGGGTCGTAAATCCCCACGATTGGAATGGTAAAATCGATACGATCGAAGATTTGAGTTTGAAGGAAGGAATGTGTTTGGAAGTTGAAAAGTCAAATTAAACATAACGGACTTAAACGTTTAAGATAAACCTAAAATTACGAAATTAACTAGAAAACGAAGCGCCGAATACCGGCAAAAGGGGGAAACCTAAAATCTTTAAAAATAACCCTACGGAAAATTTTTTCACTTCTAAACTACTCTAGGGTCAATGACGAAGAATTATGATGAAAAGACTATGACGAAAACGGAGTTCGTTTGACCAAAAAAGCGAGTCAAACAAAAAAAGTACCCGGACCCGTCAAAAAAGAGGGAACTGTTATAAAATGACCCTACGAAAACTTTTATATTTTTCCTACAAACTAGATGACAAAAGAAAATTTTCTAAAAAAGCAAAATATTTTTTTGATAATTTTTGTATTTTTTATGAATTAAATAAACTTTTAACTAAATTAATTTATAAAAAATACTAAACAATTACTAAAAATTCTGAAAAATTTACAAAAAATACTTTATACTATAGAGGTTCTACGAAAAATAACAAACAAAAATAAGCTGTGGAAATAAGCCCCCAAAATAAGCCGAACAGCTTATTAAGCTTAAAGGGTAAAACACCCTTAAATACTAAGCACCTTGGGTCTATAACGAAAAAGACCCAAGGGCGCAGTGGTTAAGTGTGTGTGGGATAAAGGGGATGTATTGCTTGGTCCCGGGTTCGAGTCTTGCTCACCCGGACCAAGTATCTTCCCCTTTTATTTTTTTTTTTAAAACTCTAGGGTAGAAAGTGTAATAAACTAAAGTAAAGGGTAGGCGGCCAAAATTTTGGGAATTTACACTACTATGAAAACGGGTGCCCCTATACTATGAAAATATGACAAAACAGACCCTACGCTTGGCTTATTTTTTTAGCTTATTAAAAAGCGATTTTTAGCAAAAACTCAAAACATGAAAGTTAAAGAACAGCTTATAATTAACAACTTTAACAAAGACACTTTTGACTTTGGTCAAAAGAATAAGCTATAAAATAAGCTTAAAGATGACAGCAAGCTAAAATGGCTTAAAGGCCAACTTTTCTAAGTCTTATGGTTGAATAAGCTAAGCTAAGGACTAAAATAAGCAAAAAGGGTTTAAACTAACTTAAATAAGCTAAAAGGAAAAGAAAAGCTAAACTAATAAGCTGTGGAAAAGGGCTTAAGTGACAGAAACATGAAATAAGCCTAAAAGGCAAAAATTTTTACTAAGTTACTTGGCAAATAAGCTAGAAAGGAAAAAAAAATAAGCTTAACAACTATTTAAAACTCAACTTTATTTCTATGAGGAAGCAACTTTGAGACTTACTGAATAAGCTCAAATAAGCAGAATGTTGGCTTAAAACCCCACAACGGCACTAACGTGGGTGTTATACGTCTGGTTGTAAAACAGCCAAAGGGTATCTTTGGGCTTAAAAATAAGCAACCAAATAAGCTTATCAAGGGCTGAAACATTGTGTCTTTATACTAGGGCTTATATGACTATAAAATAAGCCAAATACTTGGGCTTAAGTTGGCTTAAAGGCTGAGAACAATAAGCCTAAAGTTCCCCCTTTGCACCAGGGGAGCTTTAAGGCAAACCTCAAGGGCTTATTTGACAGCTTATTTTAAGCTGTCAAATAAGCTCTAAAATCACAATTAAGTCCAAACAGATTGAGTGCTATAGCCAAAGGGCTTGTGAACCAATTTTGAGCTTTTGAAAATTAATTTTGCTTGCTTATTTTTGAAAGTGAAAAAGGTGCTTGGGGAATGTTAAAACTGTGGCACTAAGAACCTTGGTGATTTTTGACTCACAAAGTCAAAACACCAAGGGTTGTGGCAGCTTGGTTTTGACACACAAAATACACAATTTTGAATACTTAAACTCAAACCACAAGTGCTTAATCAAATAAGCACTTGTGGGTAACTAAAAAAAACTTCACAGTTTTGAAACAAATTCTATACCTTTGAAAAACAATTTCCAACTAAAAATGTTTTTAAAAACAGTTTAAAAGTAGCTTAAATCTTGTGTTTAAACTGACCTAGTGACCTTGACCCATGCCAAAACCCTTTTTGACCCGTTTTGGTCTTGTGCCAAACACCCCTTTATCTAAAAACTGTCAACCCAAAGTGAGTTTAAAATCCATTTTTAGACTAAAACTTTAAAAACTTTTTATCCACTCCTACTTATTTTGACTTATTTAACCTATTTCAAAACTAAAAAGCCTAGCTTATTAAGAAAAATAAGCTAGTTTCTCTACTAGCTTATTACACTATTATGACAGTTTTTAAGAAATAAGCTAATGTAGGACAAAATTATGCAATAAAAAACTTACAACAGCCTAATAATAAGCCTAAACTAATGTTTTAACAAGTAATTGAAAGCAAATAAGCTAGTGTCTAAAAAAATAAGCTAATTGGAAATTGAGAGTTGTAACCTTGGCTTTTGTTGTCTCAGAAACAAGGCCACTCTTTCTGAGTGAGTGGCCTAAAAAGCTGTCCTAATGGCTCCCTAGCCTCTATTCCCTGAGCAATAAGCTCAATAAGCTTATATGAGCTTATTTCTCCAAATGTTTCCAAAATGCACTCACTTGAACTTTTATGAGTTGAATTCAAATTAAAATAGTATTAAAAGGCTTATAACAAGTTTTAAGCTAAATTAGAGCTTATTAGAAAGAATAAGCTCTAATGAGCTTATTGAGAGCTTATTGAGTAAAATCGACTTAAATTTTCATTAAAACTGAAAATTTCAATTGCATACAGGACATTAACATAAAAACACTTAAAACTACAATAAAAACTGAATTAAAAACAGAATTAAAACTTAAATAAGTTACAATACTTGCCACAATGGCTTACAAGGCTATTTATAGCCGAAAATCTACACTAGGTGTTCTCTCTTCTTTCTCTTTGTTGTGCTTCTTTGTAGACACACAAACACAGGTGTGTTTGTTGTGTGAGAGGTTTAAAGCTCTCATCTTGGCCCTTCAATCTTTAAAATCAATCTCGGCCATCGAATTTGGTCTTGGGGGATGTGGGATTGCCAAGTTGGCAACTTTATGGCTGGGAAAGGTAGTGGAGGAGGGGGGAGGTGAATATCCATGGTGGTGGTGAATGTTCGTGGGGTAAAAACGGGTGCAAACACCCGTGAGTGTGTTTGAGAGGGAAAAAGAGGCGGGAAAAAACGTTGGGGCTGTTAACAGAGTGTGTGTTTCATCATTTGGCAAAAATAGCCCCTCAAGGTTATTTCCTTCATTACACCATTGGTCCTTGTGGTTAAGTAACTTTTGGGGACTTGGCAAAACAAGTCCCCAAGAGTTATGTAACTCTTTGCAAATTTCGTCCTTGTGGTGTACAAGTTAGGGGGGTTGGCAGTTTTGCCCCCCTACTTGTTACTTTGAGCAAATTGCAAAATAAGCCCTTTTCTTTTCTTTTCCTCTTTTCTTCTTTTTATATAAGTTTAGGGTTTGGCAATTTCAGCCCCTAAACTTATATTTCTTTGACTTTGGCCCCGGGGTTGACTTGGGTTTTGACCAGTTGACTTTTCTGTTGACTTTTTGACTTGATTGACTTTCCGGCTTTGATTTGGCTTTGTCTTTCACAGTCTTTTCTATTCCGAGTCCGGTTTTGTCGTTTTGGCTTTGTTTTTCGTCCTTTTCTTGGTTATCCGTTCCTGCACAATACAATTAGCAAAACAAGCATATATTTGGCATTTTAAGTCCGTTTTTGGTTATTTTAGCTTGTTTTTAAAGGTAAAAGGTATGTGTAATTAAGCACATACCAAAATCCCCCATACTAAGGTATTGCCGTGTCCTCACGCAATGCTATGAAGTAAGCATTTACGAAAACTAAGAATCTCAATCCCCCTCGACTAATAACTTTGAAAAGTAGCAAAGTGTTCGTCAAGGGAAACTAAAGAATCAACAGCTTCGACAAGTCCCGTTTTCACCATTTTTTATTTGTACACTAACTATCCCTAATATTTTTGGATTTTTCTTTTTCTTTTCTATTTTTCTTTTTCCTTTTCTCTATATACTGGTTTGACTTCCTTTATTACATTAACATTGGGATCATAGAATGGAAACGCCACTAGAAATAATTACGGATGTTCCTGTCGGATAAATTCACGTCACACGATTTTTCTCTAGTTCCAAAAACCAAGCAATTAAACAAGATCATTTGTCAATTTAGGTGAAATGATAAGCACTCATCCTTTTGACTTGTGAAACTTTTAAATCCAGTCCTAGAATATAAGGTTTAAATGTGTGTACTCATTTCAACTCAACCATAGATCAACTTATTTCCATAGTCGTGTTTCAAATAGAATATGACTCATAAGCAACTTTCTTTTCAGGTCCTTGTAACTTGAGTTTAAAGAACGAGTTTTGACTGTAGAACTTTGCTAACATTTTCTTCTAGTATAATCAGAAGTTCTTAAAGCTAGGAAATGCGTTGTTTTGTTTTGAAACACCTCCTAGGGCCTCGTTCCCTGGTAAGTTATCACAACACGGTCCGTGTTTTCTAGTTGAAAACCCACCCCGTTGCTAGCGTGTGGAAATCACAACAACCTTCTTCCTAATATGGCTAAAGGATTAGTGGTTTTAGTTTGAACTCTACGAGAACTCGCTTCCTGGTGAGATATCACAACACACCAATAATCCTTAGGAAGTAAATCAGATGTCTTTGTTTGTAACCCCACCTCGTGGTTAAGCGGAGTGGGATTATCACGTCACATCTTTTTTCTTGTCCACTCTAATCACTATGTATGCTTCTTGCAAAATTTCAATTGTCAGCTTTTTGCATTACATACTTCATTCATGCTCTTTGGCATTTTAAACTTTCGGATTATTAAATAGAACCAGAAAAATCTCGTTTCTAAAGAATCAACGGACCAAATTGAAGCTTTTTCTAAAAAAACATTGATTGACTTAGTTGAACACGAATTGAGCATCGTATGATTAGGTGATTAGAAGCTAATGGAGAGAAAAAGAACAAGTTTACTCATATAATTTTTTGTTCAGACACATAAATCTTATATTATAACTCTATCACTTCTTGTTCTCACCTTTTTAAAATTCGAAGAATCGAATTCGTGAAAGCACTTAGACCTACCAAGTGCTGTAAGTTGATGGGGAATAGCTAGGGCTCAACTCACGGCACCATCGGAGTCCAAAAATTTATCTCATTCTACCCATTCGGAAAAGTAAAAACTGTGACAAAACACTTATTTTATTTTTAAATTTTTAAATTCTCTTCATTTTTTTTTTTTTTTTTTTTGCAAAAATTTTGTTGGTAAAAAGGATTGCATGATAACACAGACTGCAGGCAAAAATCAAAAATCGAAGAATTCCCACCACCCATACTAGAACTAACCACGTCCTGATGTTTCAAAGGGGTATCTGTTTCCGTATAATCATAAGGCCGTTTATGAAGTGTGCCAAAAGATAAAACGTTAGTCGATTAGATTTGGATACTGGATTCCCAAACTGAAGCTGAGGATGTGAAACTCATGTGAAATACTGCAAGTATGAGAGTCTTCACAATCCGGGAAATCCTGGACATACAATACAAAGCACACAAAACATGGACAAAACACGGGTAATGGAAAAATGCAAGCCTTCTCACACACAAAACACTTATTAACATAAAGAAAGAAGATATACTGGATAAGCATGGGGTGCCTCCCACGAAGCGCTTGTTTAGGGTCCCGAGCTGACCCGTCCCAGGAATTTATGGTCCATGGGGAACGTTTGGAGATCTGGGACAACCTCGGTTGGTATGTCCCCTCCAAAGTAATGTTTGATACGATGACCATTCACTTTAAAGTTGGGCCCGGAGTTCTGAGATAACTCGACGTGCATAGGAAATACTTGGACATGGTGAATGGTCACTCTTTTCTCCAACGGGATTTCAATTTACCCGAGAAAATCTTTAGTCTAGAGTTGAAGAGGAGGACACGATCACCAACGTTGAAAACGCGGTTTTTGATCTTAGCATCGTGTATCCTCTTGGTTTTCTCTTTATAGATCAAAGAGTTCTCGTAGGCCTGATCACGAAGTTCATTTAGTTCATTCAGTTGAACTTTCCTGTGATCACCCGCAGTTTGAATATCAAAATTGGTATGCTTGAGAGCCCAGTAGGCTTTGTGCTCTAATTCGATCGGTAGATGACATGCCTTCCGTACACTAGCTTATATGGATGTACACCCATGGGTGTTTTGTAAGCTGTGCGGAAGGCCCATAAAGCATCATCTAGTTTATCCGACCAGGAGGCACGATTTTCTCCCACGGTTCTTTCAAGAATACGCTTTAAACCACGATTTGACACCTCAACTTGCCCACTTGTTTGTGGGTGATATGCGGTGGAGAGACGATGAGTTACTCCATACTTAAGCATGACCTTTGTAAATTGGTCATTGCAGAAGTGAGTTCCGCGATCACTTATGATAGCTCGGGTGTACCAATCGTGAAATAGAGTTTTCTAAAATCCTGCAACAACTCGGCATCATTGGTGGGTGCGCTTTTGCTTCAACCCATTTTGACAAATAGACAACAGCCACGAGTTTGTACTTGTTTCCTCTGAAGACGGTAACGGCACTATAAAATCAAATGCCCCAGATGTCAAAGATTTCAGCCAAACTTGGATGGTGTTTTGTGGCATCTCATCACGTTGGTATTTTTTCCTTGGACTTTGACAAATGGTCACACCGGGTGACAAAGTCACATGGGCTCACGTGTAGATGGTGGGCATTAGAATCCTGAATCGAAGATTTAGTCTTGCTGTGTAAATTGGCCACCATAGTGTCCCCAGTAGGACCACTGTGACAAGCTTTGAGAATGTCTAAAGCTTCTCTTGCCCAGAAAACAACGTCTTAATCCACCTGTTCAGCACAGATCTTAAACAGGAAAGGATATCCCAGAAGATAGTGTTTGAATCCTTAAAGAAATTTATTTTTTGTTGGGGATGTCATTCTTTTAATAACGATTTCCCTGCAATGGTTTACTTTTGCAAAGTCTGCAAACCATGGGGTACTTCGATCGTTGAAGAGCAATCTGAACCAAGAGTCTCGAGAGGAAATGCTCATTTGATTTCTTTGTTTCGAGTTTGTCTTGTGCGGATTTTCAAGTTGGACAGATGATCTAGGCGGCGAGATTCTCAGCTCCTTTTTTGTCCCGAATTTCAATGTCAATTCTTGGAGCAACAAGATCCACCGCATGAGTCTTGCCTTAGCATCTTCTTGGCAAAGAGATACTTGATGGCAGAGTGAGTCAGTATACACTATGCTTTTGGACATAACAAGATATGACCGAAATTTCTCAAAGGCATACACTACAGCAAGTAATTCTTTTTCTGTAGTAGTGTAGTGAGTTTGAGCCTCATTCATAGTCTTGCTAGCATAGTGTATAGGTTGAAAAATGCTTTATTTTTTTTCTTTGCCATGAGGATGCCCCAATGCGAAGTCGATAGCATCGCACATTAGTTCAAATGGCAGTCCCAGTCGGGAGCAATTAAGATCGGAGCACTCCAGTCAGTTTTCTTTTTGAGTGTATTTAAAGAATCTATACACTCTTCAGAAAAGAAAAAGGGAGTATCATTTTCAAGCAATTGATCAGAGGACGGGCATTTTTGAGATGTTCCTGAATGAATCGCCGGTGATAACCGGCTTTGCCCAAGGAACTACGGCCACCTTTGACGAATGTCGGATTGAGGGAGTTTAATATTACTTCGACTTTAGCTTTTCAACTCATAGTCCCGACTTAGAATTTTATGTCCGAGAACAATGCCTTCCTTTACCATGAAATGGCTCTTTTCCCTGTTTAAGTAAATTGGTGTTTCACACCGTTCAACTTCTTTTCTAAATGGGTTAGCAGTAGAAGAAAGAGTCCCCAAAGACGAAAAGTCATCCATGAATACTTTCCTTCGTTTTTTCTATAAATCTTCGTGGAAAGATTGCCAATCATACCATCTTTGGAATTGCCCGGACGCATTGCATAGCCCAAAAGGCATGCGACGATAAGCAAAAGTTCCGTATGGGCATGTGAATGTTGTCTTTTCTTGATCTTTTGGGTCAATTGGGATCTGAAAGTAACCCGAGAAGCCATCGAGGAAACAGTAGTATTCGTTTCCTGCTAGTCTCTCGAGCATTTGGTCCATGAATGGTAAAGGGAAGTGATCTTTCCGGGTGGCTTCATTAAGTTTTCTGTAGTCAATACATACTCGCCATCCCGTGACCAATCGAGTAGGAATCAGCTCATTTTCCTCATTTGTGATGACGGTCATACCTCCTTTTTTAGGTACACAGTGTACCGGGCTCACCCAAGGGCTGTCAGAGATGGGGTAAATCAATCCAGCGTCAGGTGTTTGTCAGACCTCCTTTTTGTTCACATGTGGATTTTTGGGTTATACTTCTCTGACTTTGCACAGTGGTTCATAGTCATCTTCCCTATTAGAATTTTGAGAGTACATAATTATGGGATAACACTTTTATGTCGGGAGAGTTTCAAGCGATGGAATCGTTGGGGGATTTGAGAACCTTCTAATAGAGCTGCCTTTTCCTCATCTTTTAAGTCTTTAGCAATTATGAACAGGACAAAAAAATATAAAAACGCAACTTGTCGTCACCTTCTAAAAAATGCATACTTCATGATGGGGTGGCCAGTTCCTTGAGTTCAAACCTCGGGAGGTTCATTAACGGAGATTCAACGGTTTTAGCTCACAGTGTTTTGGTTATTTCCTTCCTCCAGGCTTATAGGTGTTCATGATTTGGGAGGGGTGGTGTGGTTCACTATTTAAAATTGCTTATTAGAATCAGGGATGTCCCCCGCAGGATCCTAGGTTATGTATGATCAACTTCGATGAAGGTGGATCATCTTCCAGATCAAGAAACGAATCTGCTTCTGCCATTAAGAGAAAGTCATGTCACCGAAAGGAGTGAGATTTGGAGAAGCAGTGACAACAATTAGGCTCAAAATATGGAGTGGGATGCACTCGCGATACCGTTTGAAAATCCTAGGACCTCTGAGAATCTCATAACAAGCCATTTCGATGCCGTCGATTTTGTTTGCCGTAATTCTGGTCGTTATCAGCTATGTATTTTGAAGTCTGGTCCAGGTTGAAATGTGATGCTCTTGCCTCACGAAGGGTAATCTCTCCTCCATAAACATCTATCTCAAAGATGACTTGTTTTTATGAAACTTCGCCCGAGAATCAAAGGATCGGGGGTCTGGTTCAAATCAACTAAACTACGAAGGCAGCTGGAAATTGGAACTTTCCCAACCTATTGACGGGAGTCTTTAGCATACCGATTGATACAGTGATTTGACGAATCTGCTAGCTCTAGCGTCATGCAAGTCGGGGTCAATTCAGGAAGAGATAGATTGTTCCATACAGAATAAGGCATGAGATTAATGCTCGCACCAAGATCGGCCAATGCGTTGCATGTAGTAATCCCCGTAAATTCACATGGAATCAGAAATCGGCCAGGGTCTCCAAGTTTCTTTGGTAACTTGTTGAGGATGACCGCTGAACAGTTCTCATTCAAAGGAGTTCTTGCCAATTCGCTCAATTTTTCTTTGTTTCCAATTAAGGTTTTTAAAGTCGAAGCAAATTTAGGCATGAGCATCAAGGCATCGGTAAAGCTAATCTCGAAACTTAAATCTCTAAAGATTTCATAAAATTTCTCGATTTGATCGTTAGCTTTTTCCTTGCGCCTTTCATCATTTCTTCGTGATGGAAATGGAATTGATGCTTTAGGAACTGGAGTAACAACGGGAGTAACATTGGGCTCAGGATTTGGATTACGAGTCTGAATTTGAACAACAGGAGGTTGGACGTCTTCGGTGCTTCCATTATTAGTGTCCTTTGTCACCTCGATGTCATGATTAACTGCTTTCGGTCCTTGGATGGTAACACCACTTCGGGTAGTGATACCTTTTAAATCTTCCTTAGGGTTGGTAACAGTGTTACCAGGAAGAGTTCCAGAACCGGAAGTAGAAGCTGTATTAGCAGTAACAAATTTTGAAAGCATATCAGTTAAATTTGCCATTTGGGATTGCAGGTTTTGACCTTGGTTTTGCATGTTTCTCAACACTGCATCATTGGCTGTGACATATCTTTCAAAATCTGTTTTTGACACACCGTGTGTCTGAGGAGCAGGTCCTTGATGAGCTACTGGTTGATTAACTACTGGTTGATGAACCGGAGGTCGATAAATCTGACCTTGGTTGAAATTGTTTCCTCTGTTTTGATTGAAGTTATTTCCTCGATTGAAATTGTTTTGACTATTTGCATGAGGATTCTGAACTGGAGGAAAACCAGGAGGTCGAATTTGATTTGAGACCATCGGAGGTCGATAACCAGAATTAGCTTGGTTGAAATTGGCCGCAGCGGCCTGGGACACATACTCTTGGATATTGTCATGGTACATGTTGCTATTGGTGGCTGGACAGTTTTGATAAGAATGACCTCCCCCACAAGTTACACAACTTTGTTCAACCGCTTTTACGGGGGCGGAAGCTGGGGTTTGGTTCTTTCTATCGAGAATTAATGCCCGAACCATGTCTTTGAGTTCAGCAACATCAGATGAGACTGCTTGGGTGGAAGAGCTTGTACTCATTTTAGCTACAACAGCTTTGTTTCTTGACTGACGTACCTTAGACTTGCTCTCGATAATTTTTAAACATTCTCGAGGCATTTTGTCTAAGAAGTTACCACCGGCAGCAGAGTTCAATGAATCTTGATCAATTGAGTTGAGGGAATTGTAGAATGTATCGAGTTGATGCAATTCTGAAAACCCATGATGAGGGCATCCCCTTAAAAGATCATTGAAACGATCCCAAGCCTCATAAAACGTCTCATCAAATTTTTGCTGAAATCTCGTGATTTCATTTCTGAGATTTGTCGTTTTAGAGGGAGGGAAGAATTTGTTAATAAATTTCGAAACAAGATCATCCCATGTTTCAATCGACCGAGGGGGTTCTTTTTCCAGCCATATCCGGGCTGCCCCTTCGAGAGAAAACGGGAAAAGCATAAGTTTAACCGACGTATTTGGTACGTTCGGAATCTTCATCGTAGAAGTGATCTTGTTGAAATAACGGATGTGAGCATGTGGGTCTTCTTTATCATTTCCAAAAAACTGCTTGTTTTGGACAAGATTCAGAAGACCATGCTTGATCTCAAAGTTATTCGCGGTGATTTCCGGAATAACGATCGCATCCTCGTAACCCTCGGTGGGTGCTTCGAGCAATTGCGCCATAGTACGATTATCAGCCATCGTAACTATGGGAGGATTATCAGGTTTCTCAAGATTGGATGATTCAACAGAAGTTTGTCGGACTTGTGGTTGTCGACGTCTACGGGCTTGAGAACGAGTGCGCATGCACAAAATAGAAATATAAAAAGAAAATTTACACTAAATTTCCGAAGTGCGCATGCACAAAATAGAAATATAAAAAGAAAATTTACACTAAATTGTTTGGTTTTTCAAAGATTTATTTCACAATTGGTTTTACGGACAATGAGATAAGATAACTTAAACCAAATAATCTGCTTACTTCACGGTAACTCTCAAAAAGATAAACGCACAGGTGAGCGGAGGAGTAGGAATAGCGCGAAGCTTATTTCTCCTTTCGGGTTGTAGTTCCTAGGAACAACCCTCCTTATACCCACTTTATAGTTTGCTTAACTTTCCAAGGTGAGCCGTACGTCGTAAGAGACACAAAAGGCAAGTTTTTAAATCTTTTGTTCGAGTTGGGAACCAACAAGTCACGGATCTTATTATAATTAATACCCTCAGTTAGAATATTTTATTTTGGTTATTTTCCAATATGTGATTTTTTTTTCTTTTTATGACATTGTTTTTTATTTTTTGATTTTCTTTTCTTTTTTTTGGATTTTTAAATGATAATTTTACTAAAAGATATTGAAAAATTAATTTTTGTACTTTTTTTTGGTTTTATATTAAAAGAAAAGATTCACAATTTCAAAAACAATTGATTCTACGTATCGCTAAAAACACTTAGTCGTTTGCACAGCCTCTCCCGGGCTAGCGGGCGCCAAAATTTGATAAGTATTAAATACGTAATATTAAATAATACACAGCAAATTCCCAACCAATTGCCCCTGACGAAGCAAAGGTCATAAACTCAACTAATTAAAATATATACGTAAGACAGGAAAGTATGTCTTCCGGGTCGTTTCACCAACGAGGACGCGATTTCGAATCGAAGGACGAATTGATGATTTGAATTGGAAACAATGGATTTTGATTTTAATCTAATAAAACTATAAATTAATTAAAGAAATCTTAAATTATTCTACGCGGAAGCAAGCAGTGGGAAAATGGGAAACCTTGATTTAAAACTACGTGGGAACAAAAATAGTTACACGGATAAATCCCTAAATAGGGTTTGGCATAATTATATGGCAATGAAATTCCTAAAGAATTCTAAAACTGGGAAACATTAGTTAGGCTAAAAATAATTAACTAAAATAATTAAAACTAACAAACTAAATTAAACATGCAATTATGAATTACCGGGAATTAAATCGCAAGCTAAAACTAAAAATTACAAAAATAAAGTCCTAAAATTAATTTTAAAATTTAAATAAATTAAAAATATTCTAACTTAAAAGAAAATGTAAAAATTTCCTAAAACGGAGTTCGAAAATACGAACAAACGGTAAGCAACGAAAAAATCCGGGCTCGTAAACGGGCCCGGAATGATATTTTAAGCAAAATTTACCTCCAACATAAGTTTTTATATTTTTTATATAATCTATTGATTAAGAAAATTTTCGAAAAAAAAAAAAAGAAAAATATTTTTTGTTAATTTTTTTGTATTTTTTAATGAATTTTAAAGATTAAAAGACTAATTAAAACTAATAATTGAAAAAGACAGGAAAACTATATATACAAAAATTCTTGTAAAAAATCAGATTAAGTAAAGAAAAAGTTTAGAATTCTAAAAATATAAAAATGCCTAAAAAGTTACTGTAGCATTTTAATTTAATTAACCTAATTAAAAATTGAACTAATTAAATTAAATTAAAAATAAATACACTAACTGTGGCCTAACTGAAGGGGATAACCAGTGTAATAGCAAAAAGGACTAACGAACCGCAATACAAGCTAACCTATGGTGTTAATAGTTAAAAGGAAAAGTCGAAAGCTACAAAATGGTCCCCTGTAAACTAAGCCCGATTATCCAGAGGGTCACACGTTTCCCATAGTGCTTATTTTGAAAAATAATAAATAGGAAAGTTGTAGAGGAGCTTATAATAAATCACTTTTTATTAAAAGGGACATAAGCTGTTAAGTAGGCTATATAAGCAGAAAGTGAGCTTTACTTGATGGCAGAATGTCAATAGCTTGATAAATAGCTCTCATTGGCTTTTTGTGAAAGTTCAAAGGGGCAAAATTAAGCTGAAAATAAAGCTACACTATCTTACAAAGATTAACATCACAAACTTAGCTATATTAACTAAGAAGCCATTAATAAGTGAGATTGCAATAAGCTAAAACTTAACAGGCTTAAAAAGAAAGAAAGAATGAAAATTTACCTACTTTGGCCCTATAATAAGCTATCCTAACTTAATAATTAAGCTGCAAAAATCTAGGGGCTTAAAGGGGACCTAGTAATCTATAAGTAAAAGCTATAACAACCTAGGGCACCTAAGCTAAAATAGAAGAAAAAGAGGGCTGAACTTTCTGTTTTGCACCAGGGCAAAAACAGTCACTGAAGGGCTTATTTGGGCTTATGAAAATAAGCCCAAAAATAGCTTTTTCCAAAAACCAATCCCCAACAGATTTAGAATGATGGTAAATTGGCTTATTCCCAAAATAAGGGGGGTTAAAGCACAATAAATCCTGCTGATTTTTTCTTTTTTTTAGCTCAAAGGTAAGGGTTTTCAAAAAAAATTCATTTTTCTCACTTTGACTTTTACTTGTCAAATTAAAAAGACAGTAACAAAGGCTTTTAATAAGGCTTGTAGTGACTTGTTTGAGCACAAAAATAAGGGTTGCTTAAGCTGTCTAAGCAGCTTAAGCTTTTAAGGCTTATTTTTTTTGTGAAAACTTTTGACAGAAAGAGATAGAGCTAAAAGCTCAATTTTTACTAAAAACTATAAAATTTTGCCCTAATTAACCTCACACACTCAGGCCAATTAGGTGGTGAGTGTTTGTGACCCATAACACCACCAAACTACCCATTTTGAAGCTTTACCAAACACCCCTTTAAATGAGTCTAAAATCTTTTTTTTCTTTGATTTTCACTTAAATTGTGACTGCAAGTTAAATATTAATGACAAAATAGTTATAGTAAGAACAAAGTAAACCTATTTTTCGGTTATTAACAATTATGCTAAAAGATGGGTGTAATAAGTGAAAAAGCTTGAACTTTGGGAAAGAAACGCGATCTTGATAAATTTGCAAATTTTTCATTAACAATAAGAGATTACAAAAGAAACTGAATGCTTAAAGTACAATTTTAATTAAAAGTTTATAAAGGAAAGCTAGTAAAAAGAAAAGGGTCCTCTTCTTCGGGTGTGCTTTCTTGCTTATATAGAAGTCTCTGGCCTTCATAGCTTCTCAACTTGTGTTTCTTGTGTGTGTACAACCTCAGCAACAATTCCCAGCCTTTGATTAGGTTTTGTGTTTGTTTATACTCATTTTCGGCCATGGATTTTTCTTGGGTTGAGGGGGATTGCCAACGTGGCAGTTTAAAAGGCTAGTGGGAGTGGGTTTAGGGTTAGCTGAGCTATATGCTCAATAAGCACTTATGAGAGCTTAGTTCTCCAAAAGCTTCAAATTCACAATCCAATGAAATAAATTTCAACTTAAAATAGTACTTCAAGAACTTTGAACAAAAGTATTCAAAACTAAATTTGAGCTTATTAACCAAGGATAAGCTCAAATTAGGCTTATTGAGTACGCTTATTGAGTTAAACGGCTTAATTTTTCATTAAAATGGAAAATATACATGCCATAAAGGGACATCTGACATAAAAAATAATTAATTTGACAATAAAAACTTAATCATAAAACTGATATAAAGCTGAATTACAATAACTTAACACTTGCACTAATGGCTTACAAGGCTATTTTTAGCCTAAAAAACCAAAACTTTGTCTTCTTCTCTTCTTTCTCTTTGTTGTGCTTCTGTGTAGAACCAAACCAGGTGTGTTTGTTGTGTGAGTGGTTTAAAGCTCTAATCTTGAAGCACTTCAATTTTTAAGATCATTCTTCAGCCGTCTACCTATGGGTCTTGGGGGATGTGGGGATTGCCAACGTTGGCAACTTTTTGGCTGGGGAAAGGTAGTGGAGGTGGGGGAGATGAATACCAGTGTGGTGGTGATTTGTTTGTGGGGTAAAAACGGATGTATAAACACCTCGTGAGTGTGTTTTTTTTGAGAGGGAAAAAAGGGGCGGGATAGGTGGTTTGGTTTGTTAACAGAGTGTAGTTTGTGGAGTTGCACATATGGCACCTCCATGGTTATGGTGTTAATGCACCCTTGGTTCCCTGTAGGTTAAACAACTTTTGGGGGAAATTGGACAAATCATGTACACAGAGTTACTATAAGTCTTTGCAACTTTTGTACCTTGGTGTACAAGTTAGGGGGGTTGGCTGTTTTCCCCCCTACTTGTTATGTGAGCAAATTGCAATACAAGCCCTTGTCATTTCTTTTTCTCTTTTATTCTTTTTGTCAAGTTTTGGTTTGGCAATTAAGCCCCCTAACCTTTTATTTCTTTGACTTTGGCACACGGGCTTGACTTGGGTTGACTTTGTCTTTGCCCAGTTGTCTTTTCTGTGACTTTTTGACTGGATTGACTTTACCGGCTTTGTTTTGGCTTTGTCATTTCTCAGTATCCCCACCACACCACCTTTTCAATTTCGAGTCCAGTTTGTCGTTTTGTATTTTGTTTTTCGTCTTTTCTTGGTGATACGGTCTGCCAAATACAATTAGCCAAACAAGCGTCTCTTTGGCATTTTTAAGGTCCGTTTTTCGATTATTTTAGCTTGTTTTTAAAGGTAAAAGGTATGTGTATTTAAGCACATACCAGTGTTCTTTACCAACTTGATGATTTTTTATTTCTTTTTAAAGACAATTTTTTTATCTTTTTTGTTTTTTTCTTGATTTATAATTATACTAAAAAGAAATGAAAAATATTTTTGTATTTTTTTATTTTTTTAAAGAAAATAACTTCACAACGGAAGGATCTTCAAAGCACTAATTGTCAAACTTCGAAACGACAAACGCTTATACACTCCTCCCCGGCAACGGCGCCAAAAATTGATTCAAGAATTTATTAACCCTTTTTTATATAAATAAATATATAATACTTATAAATATATAACAAGGATCAAAATCCACAAAATCAATGAAACCGAGAGTAGTATAGGATATGATATTCCCGGGTCGTAGTCCCAACGAGGAGTGAATTGGAAAGTCGAAAATCGGTTTGATATTTGATGTTTGAATAAAAAAAAAGATTTGGATTTGGTTTTTCTAATAATGCAAAAACGATTAAGGAATCTAAAAACGAAAGCTAAAATGATTTAAACCTAAACGTAGACGGGAAAGTAAAAACGCGAGTTAAAGAAAACTAAATTATCAAAAACTAAACCCTAAATGATGTTTTAAAGTTTTTATAATTTAAAATAACTTGGTTAAAAGAAAAATGAAAGAAAATTCTAAAACGGATGCTTTAAAATTGTTAAAAACGAAGATAAGAAAATTGGGCCCGAGGGACCCTGTGCTTTTAAAACTCAAAATGTGCAAAAATGGGACCCTACAATGTTTCACTACTTTTTCCTAGTGAAGTTATGATAAATATAATTTTCTCTAAAAAAGAAAAATATTTTTTTGATTTTTATTTAATTTATTATAATTAAAAAATAGTTTAAAAGAAAATAAATGATAAAAAATAGAAAACAAACTTGAAAATTTTACTAAAAATACTTTAACTAGTGTTGGTTCTAAGAAAAATATAAGATTTGAAATTCGGCTTATAAATAAGCCAGCAATAAGCTAAAAAGGGCTGAAGTGAAAAAGGGCTAAGTGGGCTTAAATATTTTAAGAAACAAACTCATACCAGATGAGCTATTGTAGCACAACAGTATGAGTTTGTGAGTGTGGGTGCTTTGAAAAGGGGGAGGTCTAGGGTTCGAGCCTAGGCCCCTTCTTTTTTATAAAACATTTTTTTTCTTTTTTAAAAAAAAACTTAAAAAGCACACAAAAATAAGCAACTTTAAAAAAGATACTTTTTTAGAAACTTAAAAAGAAGTTGGGATATTAGCAACATAAGTTTTAGGCAGGTTCTAAAATCTTTTACTCTAAAGACTTAAAATGGCAAAACTGTTAGGCAGCAAGAAAACAAAATAAGCTCGCTAAACAATGTAAAAAGCAAAAACAGATGATAAACTCTACCTAATAAGCAAAGATAATCAAAAATAAGCTAAAAGTAACTTAAAAGGAAAGCTACTATGGGAAGGCAGATTCTACTTTTTACTAAGGGAAATGAAGGCTAAACTGCTAGGGCTAATATGGACATAAAAAGCTAAGGGAACATGGAATAAGCAAAAACAATACTACCCTAACCTAAATAAGCTATAGCAACAAAATTAAGCTGAATAAAACAGACAGATAAGCTAGAAAGCTAAAATAAGCTATGGGTCTAAACTAGCAGACAAACAGGCCCTAGGGTCACTTTTGGCTTAAAAATAAGCCACTTAGAGGGCTCCTTAGGTAGCAAAACTGCTAGGGCTTATAGCTCAGCTAAGTGGCTTCAAGAATGAGCAAAAAGAACAATATTTGGAATTAAAATAAGCCAGGAAAAAGTGCTGTCAAAAGAGCTTGTCACACAGAGTGGCTTCTTTTTTTAGTTATCTTAAAAACAGCAAGGCATAAGCAGGCTTTGAAATAAGCTATAAAATAAGCTCAAAATTAAAAATAAAGCTAAAACAGATTGAGTATGACTCAAGTTGAGCTTGTGCTCCAAATTTCACAAGCTAAACAACATTTTTATATTGATAAATTGAAATGAAAAATGGCTATTTTAACTTGAAAAACACTAGGCTATACTAAGACAGAATTTTGACAAACATAAAGGAAGCCAAAGGGACTTTTTACCACTGCATTTTAACACTGAAAAGGACTCAAAATCTGGACCCAAAAGTTGGCCAAGAAGTCTTAATCCAAATGAGGGCTTAAAAGCTATCCTATATAATGTATTTTTGGTATGTTTTTATTCTTTTAAGTTCGTTTTAAATGGAAAATGGTATGTGTAATTAAACACATATCAATACCCTAGACTAATAACCATCTCATCATAAAGACTAGGTCTCAAATCTTTTGCTTTACAAAAATAACTTGGATTTTCAAAACCTATTCCTTTTTTACCATTATACATTTTATCCTTAGAAGGCATGATCATATGTATTGTCTGACGCATTTGTCTAATTTTAGGAAGTTTGTTTTTACAATCATTCAATCTTTCCAAACACTTTTCAATTTCTAAATCCTTGTTACGCACACACTCTTCTAATTCTGAAATTTTCATTTGTTTTTCTAAAATTTTCTCTTGAAGCCTTAGCACATTATTATTCATCTCAACTAACTGAAGACTCATCTTATCAAATAAAATCTCTTGTTCATCAATCTTTTTCCTATGTTGTTTATCATTATCAAAAAGAGCATAATATCTAATCATATATTGATATCTTTCTTCCTCAAGTTTAGCATATTGTGCTTGACATTCAGTGTGAGTATCAATCACAACATGTTTGACTTTGAGTTGTTCTTGTAAAACTTCTATTTGAGCAAGCAAATCAACATTCGTTTCGTTCAACACTTTTATTTGTTCATTAAATTCATTGTATTTCTCCTTAAAAGTGTTTACTTGATTCTTCAAAACATCATATTTATCTTGTAAATCTTTGTTTTGATTTTCTAAATCTTTGCTTTGTTGATTTGCTTTCACAATACGTTTCTGACATTTAGCAATATTTTGGTTAAACGTCTTAATCAATTTATCAACTAAATGATCCTTTTCTTCAGAATCATTATGATCAACTTCTGACTGATCATGATCTGTTTGAGATACAATATGATTTTCATTAAAATTTTCACTAGCAAATTCTGTTGCATCATGAAAATTTCTTGATCATCATCATTGTCTATAAATAAACCATAATTTGTAGAGTTATCATAATATTTTAAAGTTTCATATTCAGATTCACTTTTAGAATCAGATGTGTAATAAGATACCTCAGCAATGGTTTCTTCTGCAGACGATGAACTTTCCTCTGAATCTGAAAGAACCTTTTCCATTTTAGCCATGAAGACCATATTTGCATTTATCTCTTGATTTGAATCACTACTAGACTCCATCCAAGCTTGGTCCTCAGCAAGAAGCACTTGTTCATCACTATATTTCTTAGCTAGCAACATCTTTGTCTTGTAGTAGTTATAGTCTTTGACCTTTGCTTTTGTTGGCTTAGCATAATAATTCTTTCCATTAAAATATTTTGCTAACAACGCGGTAATCTTTTTCAAATCACTGATATCTTCATCATCACTTCCTTTAGAGTTTGATTGAACTATAACTTTCTCTTTGTGTTTGCTCACTTTTGTTTTCTTAGCAACCAACGCTAATGGATATGAAGTAACCATAATAGCTTTCTTCTTATATCCCATAGCATCATTCACATCACCTTGGTTTTGCTTTAGAATGTTGTAGAGAGCATCAATATTAATATCCATTAAGTTCTTGGTTTGCCTCATCAGTGTACCATACTGTTTAGATTCTGGTTGCAGATTGTTCAAGAACTTGTAATTCAACTCACAATTATCTTTCTTATAACCACACTTCTTCAAATCACTAATCACTTGTAAGTAACGAAGATAAGTATCAAGCAATTGTTCTCCTTCAGTAGCTTTGAAAGTCTCATACTCATACAAAATTATTGGTTTCCTATCTTGTTCACCATACTCAGAACCATGCATCTGCCTTTCAAGAGCATCCCATAAATCTTTAGCAGTATTGTTGCTATCAATAAGAGAATAAATGTCATTTGGAAGCCCTTGAATCAAAAGAGATCTTGGAAGACGATCAATCTTTTCTGTTTCTTTTTCCTTTAGCAATCCAATTTTGAGACCATTTAGGGTATGAGGTGCATTCGGTGCGTTTCAGAAAGTGACACTTGGAAAACACAGGCATGGATGTTCACCATTCTAATAGAATTAATCATTGCTTCACTTCCGTTGCTCTTCAGATAGTTCATAAAAACGTTCTCACTCCATTGAGAATATTCACCCGATACACAAGGACATCCGCATTGTCAGAACAAACGTAATAGTCTCGACTCTCTTGGTCTCATAACAAATATCCCAGTAGGTCAAGAATATTCCGAAACCAGCTCGTCAATTAATCACCACATACCTACACTTGTATTCCGCAAACAAAATTATTTAAGCTCAATTAAAAACCTCTGAACAAAAAATTATAATTCACAAAAAACAATATAAATAAATTACCAATCATCTTGAATACTTGGAACTGCACTCAAAATTTGTAAAACTAAAATTTATGTCATAGACCAAAATTTGTGCTCTAAGAAAATGATACTATATTTATCCTTAAAAAAATGGCAGCTCAAACATACACTTTATCAAAAAATGCCATAACCAACTTGGGCCATCTTACTTTGAATAAAGCCTTTTCTAGAAAAAAATTAGACACACAATAGGCCCATGTCATTTTCGGCAGTTATAAGAAATGAGGCCCAAGAAATTTATAACCCTAATGATATGTGTGAAAACACATATCCATTTTATATCAAAATAGACCCTTAAAAGACAAAAAATGTGCATTAAAGGCTTGTATATTGCTTGTTTTGTCTTTCTTATTATGTAGGTACGGATAAAGCAAGAATCACAAGAAAACGGTTAAAACCGGGCAAAACCGAACACGGGAACGGAAGAGCACACAAAGAGCCGAAAGAATGCTATCAAGTCAACCTCCAGTCAAAACTTGGTCAACAAAAGTCAAGGTCACTAAAGGACAAAATCCCAAAGTTACAATTCAGTCCCTTGTAAAATCCAAAATTACAAAGGTGGTCCCTAATCCCTAAATGTTAACACTCTCGTTAACTTTTTAATACAAAAGTTAAACATTTTGTTAAATCCCTCCATTATCCAAACCGGTTACCCTTGTTAACATTTCTCAACAGACAATCACCCACGGCCTAATCTCGTCAAATGGCCCAATGTCTAACAACGAATAAAACCCGGGAGATAAACGAAAGTCAACCCCAATCCTCGTTATAGTTAAAAAAGCGGGAAAATCCATTTTGTTTTTTACTGTAGATCTTCTTCCCCATTTTACCCAGGGTCAAAAACAAAGGGCAATTCAAAATTAAGGGCCAAAAAGGATAATCATGGATTAAAGTACACATGGGCAGTAGTTAATTACATCATCAAACGCACCTATTGGCCTATCCCTTTTGGAAATGACCGTGGACTGACAAGTAGCACAAGGGAATGTTGGGATTTGCACTTGAGATACTCAAACAAGAAGCACAAAGGTTTCTGACACACGAATGCCACGCTGGCAATCCGTGTGTCCTAAATCTAATCCAACGGTCCAAGATCATAATCAATGATTAGACGGCAATGGAATGGTATGTTTCAGAGGAGCGTCAAACTAAAAGGGACTAGAAACTTCAGTATGGACCACTATATATACCCACACTCTCACACACACTTGGGGATAGTTTTTAGCTTTTAAATAGTTAGTAGATTTTAGCTTAGTAAATTTAGCTTAATGTAATTTTCATTTAAATCTCTTGTAATCTCCTTTTAAATAATGTAATCAAGTTTTTAGTTAATGAAATTGAGTTTTTACTTTTAAACAAATCTGTCTATGCTCTTGAGTTTTTAATTCATAAGTTCTTATCTTTCTTCAAATGATAAGTTTGTTATCATAGCTCAAAATACGCTCATTCATAGCTCTCAATCAAGTCTAACAAGATGTGTAATGAGTTTAATTAAACCTTAATCATACTCAAAGCTTTTAAAACCAGCTTTAAAGTGCATTTGTTATGTGGATTGAGGGCTTTTGGAATATGCGTTTAGTAAGGGAAGACTCATATGGACTTATACTGGCTTATCTTAGGATAAGTCAGAGCTTGTAAATGTTTACTTGAGCTTTTATTACCTTTGTTTTGCTAAGGTTCCTGTAAGTTCTCCTTTATCTTTAAATTCTAGCTTATAAATATGCTTGTTTGCTTATCAAATGCTTATTATGCTTTTTAGTTAGCTTATTTGTGCTTATTATATAATTATATGTTTATTTGTCTTATTTGATTTATATCTATCTTTAGTTATTATAGCTTAGATATTAGTTTTGCATTTTTGACTGTATCATATCTATTACATTAAAAAAACCAAAAAAGTCTAGATAGTTTGTAGATTTTGTTTTTAGCTCTCAATTTGGTTTTTGAAATAAGCTCACTAGGTTTAGTTATAAGTAAAGCTCATCTGGTTTAAGGTTTCATTTAACTAGATTTTAGAATATATAGCTAAATTAAATATCTGTTCGTAATATAAAGGGGTGTTTGGATTAATGCAGTTTGACCTCTTAAAGTCAAACTGAATTGTGCAATTTATTTTGGTGTCTAGTTTAATTTTCAAATTTGATTAGGTTTTGAGAAGTTACCAGGGAAGGTATTTGTTTAAGCTAGCCAGTTAGATTTGATCCAAGCCTTCCTAGGCTTGGAATTTTGTTTGCTAAGTAATCAAACACACTCATTGAATGTGTTCATTGCAGCATTGACCACCAAGGTCACCTGCATTTGTGTTTTGCACCTTTGTCAATTGCATCAGCAGGAGTAACAGCAGTTACTACTGCTGTCTCTTTCAATATCATTTAAGCTAGTTTTAGTAGGATTTAGATTTTAAAATTTAGTAAGTTTATAGATTAGATATAGGTTAAAATAGATTAAGTCTTAATTTTAAATTTCTAGCTTGTTTAATAGGGTACATTAGCTTCTAAAGTTCATAAAAAACCTCAAAAAGCCAAAAACAGTAGTAACTAGATCTTAGCTTTTAAATTTAGATTTCTAGCTTATAAGTTTGGATGTTATGATTTAAATCAATAGCTTATAAGTAGATTGTTAAGTTTTTGCAAGCTCAGCTCCTGTTTTTGCTTATTAATAATAATTGCTTATTTAGTTTTTGAGCTTAACATGTTAGTTCCTGAGTTTACCTCTTAGATCATAGGATTTAGATAGCTTATAGTGTTTCCAGTTAAATTAGCTTATTGAATTTAGCTCATACACATCATTAGCTTTCTAGGACAGTTTTTGTTTTCAAATTTGAGCTTAAAATGAGTTGTGTGCAAGCTTATAAGTGAAAATTAGCTTTTTGGAGCTCAAAAACTCACTTTCTGAAAACAGCTTTTTCATTAGCTTTTTGAGTTCTTGTTTTTAAGTTTCAGCTTATATTGATTTTATTAAAGTTGCTTATCTTTAGGTGCTTAACAACTTTTCTTTTTTAAGTTTTTTATAAAAACCAAAAAAAAGGGAAGTGGAAGTCAGGGGTGAGCAAGACTCGAACCCCCGACCTCAACACCTCAACCTTTTATAACACACCACACACCACACACTACCGCTGTGCCCTTGGGTCTTTTTCATAAGACCCTTGCACAATCAATTCTTTATACACGTTTTGGCCCAATAAGCTTATTAAGCCGTTTCAGCTTATTTCGCAGCATATTTAATAAGCTGTGATCTCGGGTTTATTTTTCCTAGGTTTTAATTATTATAATCTATTTTCTGTAATTTTTCTAGAATTTTTATAGTTCATTTAGTATTTTTAATCATTTATTTTCATTTAAAAATTTAAAAAATCATAAAAAATAGAAAAATAATCAAAAAAATATAAATCTTTTTTAGAAAATTTTCTTTTATCATTTAGAACGTAGGAAAATTAGTTCGACTCTCATAGGTTTATTTTTGAGCATTTTAGCTTTTAGGGCTCGGTTTTTAATTCCCGTTATTCGTTTTTGTGATTTCTTTCAAATTTTATCGTTAAGTTTTCAAATTTTGCAAATCCCTTTATTTTTACTCATAGAATTAGATTATTAATTCAAATTCTAGGTTAAGGTGCTAATTAGGGTTTATTTTGTCATTTCCGTTTTTCGTCCGCGTGTTTAGTTATTTTTCTTGCATTTAATTGTTTTAATTGTTTTTAGTCATAGAAAATCAATCAAAAAGTTGAAAATCATTCATAACATTGTCCAAACTGAATCGAGGGTATCAATTCACATTTCTTTGGGATACGACCCGGTAATCACTTACCGGTTAATATACGTATTATATTATATATATTTTGAAGAATTTCCTTTTTACCTTTGTCCTCAAGGGTAAATTGGTAATTTTCCATAGTATTATATATTATATTTTTACGTGTGTTAGATTCTACGAATCACCTAGCATCACACTATATAAAACACTACTTACTCAATTTGCCCTAAACCTAAAACAGTCATTATACGCCTCTCCTTATTTTCACTCTGCAGTCACTTGTATCACTCCTTATCTCTCTATCTTTCTTTGAAAAATCACAATGACAACATATTAACCAAACTTAAATCATTCAACACAAGACCAACACAAGATATTTCAGTCTTTAAGATCTTGAAAAAAAATCACGAGTAGGTTTTATTTATTTGTTTTTCGTTTCTCTTTTCTAAATCAAAACAAAAGAAAAGATATGAACCCTTTTGTTCTTGTCTTTCTTTTTAAGATTTCTAAAATTAAATGAAGCTTATCTTCAAAAATAGATCTATGATGAGTTCGGTTAATTTCGTTATGAGAAGATCGTTGAAGTTCTTTGAATCTCTAAAAGAGATACGAAAATAAACCCAAATTGAGATCAAAACCCTTTATTTATTAGCGTTTGTATTTTATGTTTTCTCTTTTCTTTTTTTCTTTTTTTTATTTTTTTATTTTTTAATAAAAGATGTATAGTTTTATTTTGTAAAATGGTTAGATCGGTTCCTAGTAAAAAAATGGTAGATCGGTTTGAACTAGATGATAGATCGGTTTCGTCTTTTTAGTTGTTCGGTTCCTACTGTTTTGATGTTGTTCGGTTCCATCTGAGTAGATAGATCGGTTCCTTCTGCTTCATTGACTTTGACCAAAAAAAGGAAACGCTTGAAAATAAAGCGCGTGTACAGAAAACGCTTGAAAACGCATGTACAAAAAGTTAAACGCGTGAATCCGTTTCAACTTCCTCTGATGGACCTTAAACAAAGTGAAATGACCAAGGCAAAATCTTCAATTGAAAGAGCCTCTGAAAATAGAGATTAACAGTATTTTGCCGTTCTCACTTAGACTATGCTTTCCATGGCAAAAATGACTAGAAACCAGTTATTATTGCAAAAGGTTTAAAAATAAAGAAAAAGACGCTCTTTTAAAGGTGCTCAAATCTCACAAAGGGGCCATTGCTTGGAAAATCACCGACATCAAGGGTATCGACCCTCGTTTTTGTACCCACAAAATCTTAATGGAAGATGATTACAAACCTACGGTTCAAAGTCAAAGACGGGTTAACCCAAAAATTCATGAGGTAATAAAAAAAGAGGTCCTAAAACTTCTTGATGCCGGAATGATTTACCCAATCTCTGACAGCCCATGGGTTAGTCCAGTGCATTGTGTTCCCAAGAAAGGTGGAATAACCGTCGTTGCTAATGAAGAGAATGAATTAATTTCGACACGTTTAGTTACCGGATGGAGAGTTTGTATCGACTATAGGAAATTAAATGAAGCAACTCGAAAAGATCATTTTCCATTACCGTTTATGGATCAGATGATAGAAAGATTAGTGGGAAATTGAGTTCTATGTTCTAGATGGATTTTTAGGATATTTCTAAATACCAATAGATCCCCAGGACCAGGAGAAAACTACTTTCACATGCCCGTATGGAACTTTCGCGTACCGACGCATGCCATTTGGTTTGTGTAATGCTCCCGGTACTTTTCACTATGTATGATGCGCAATCCATGATATGATCGTAAAGACCATGGAAGAGTTAATGGATGATTTCTCCAGTTTTTTGGGATAGTTTTGATTCGTTGCCTCTCCAAATTAAAAAGATGCCTAAAACGGTGTGAAGACACAATATAGTTTCTTAATTGGGAGAAGTGCCACATATTTATTTCTAAAGATAATGAATTGAGTTAGGCATAAAATTTTCAAAGAGCAGAATTGAGGTCGATCGTGCTAAAGCCAATGTTATCGCTAAGCTCCCTCACCCGACTACAGTTAAAGGTGTTAGGAGTTTCTTAGGTCACACAGGTTTTTACCGCCGCTTTATCCAAGACTTTTTTAAGATAGCCAGACCAATGACCCACCTTCTTGAGAAGGAAACACCGTTTGTGTTTTCTAAAGATTGTATTGATGCTTTTCAGACTCTTAAAAAGAAGCTTACCGAAGCTCCAATCTTGTTGTCCCGGATTGGAACATACCATTCGAACTCATGTTGAGATGCCAGTGATCTTCGCGATTGCTGGCAGTTCTAGACAACGAAAGATGAAGCATTTTCAGCCTATACATTATGCCTAGAAAGACTATGACTTAAGCTCAAATTCAATAACACAACCAACGGAACAGAAATGCAATTTTGCCGTTGAGATGCTTTTGAAAAGTTTCGGGCCACAATCTTGTCTTATCCAAAAGCATAGTGTAATACGATCACCGGCTTTAAAGTACCTTAATGAACAAAACAAGACGCTAAGACCGAGGTTGCTCCGTGGGTTCTTCTCCACAAGAATTGTGATATCACCATCCGTGATAAAAAAGGAAGTAGAATCTTCGGCAGACCATTTTATCTAACTTGAGAATCCCTAAGGATGTGTTAGAAACAAGCCATAAATAACATTGCCTTTAGAAACTCTTGGAGTTTATTTCTAGTGAAAGTTACCCCATGGTTAGCCGGACTATGCAAATTATCAACGCTGGAATTTTATTAACAAAGGAATGTCAACTCAACAAAAAAGGAAATTTTTTAAGGACGTTAAACATTATTTCTGGGATGATCCCTATCTTTTTCGTACTTGTGCGGATCAAATCATTCGACGGTGTGTGCATGGGCAAGAAGCTCTTGAGATCCTCAAAGCTTGTCATGAAGGACCCACCGGGGGCCATCATAGTGCCAATCTCACCGCTCGAAAAGTATTTGATGCCGGTTTCTTTTGGCCTACCATATATCGAGATGCCCATACGATGATCAAATATTGTGATACGTGTCAAAGACAAGGCAAAATTTCACAACGAGATGAGATGCCTCAAAACTCTAATCCCAAGTTTTGTGAATCTTTGCTGTATGGGGTAACGGATTTATATGGACCATTTCCGTCTGTTAAAGGGAAATAAATATATCCTTGTAGCCGTTGATTATCTTTCAAAATGGGTTGAAGCAAAGGCGCTCCCCACAAATGATGCTAGAGTTGTAGTGAAGTTTTTAAAATCTCTTTTTGCCCGATTCAGAACACCTAGAGCTATAATAAGCGATCGTGGGAACGCCCATTTTTGAACGAATAATTTTGCTAAAGTAATGTCTAAGTATGGGGTCACACATCGTCTAGCTACCGCTTATCACCCTCAAGACTAGCGGGGGGGGGCAGCAATCAAGGGGAGGTTCTCAATCGAGTGTTTAACAACGTATACTAGAAAGGACGGTTCGAGAAAACCATGACTCATGGTCTAGAACAAATTATGAAGAAAGCTATTGTGGCATTTCGACTGCTTGTTATGACACCGATTGGTTGTACGCCTCACAAGCTTGCTTATATGGAAAATTTTGCCATTTACCATGAATATAGAACATAAAGCATCTGGGCTTTGAAACATGCTAACATCATCTTAAAAAACCGCGGGTGATCACCGGAATCTTTCAGCAGAATGAACTTTACATAAAGAGCTTCGTGAACAAGCATATGATAATTCTTTGATTTATAAGGAGAGGACGAATAAAACTTCACGACTCAAAGATCAAAAACACATTTACAATGTTGTTGAGCGAGGTTTAACTCAATCAACTCTCATCACGATATTACTCATGGAACTTAAAAAACATCTTGGGATCAAGACCTTTCACACCATCACCAAAGTTTTTCCTACGTGAAGCGTTGATCTTATCTCAACCAGATGGTCCAAACATTAAGGAGAATTGGTCATAGGTGAAGCATTACATTGGAGGGGAGGTAAGTGCTAATTACAACAATACCTTTTTCCCATAAAACAAGCTTAAAGACTAAAAACGTGAACCAAAAACTACATTGTATTTGTATGTTTATGGCATTTGTATTGTGTATAAACGGATATCACACAAAGGACACAAAGAAAGCCAAAAACAAACAAAACCAAGCCGGGATTGGAAAAGACAAGTCAAATCTAAAATCGAAGCCAAAGTCAGTCAAGTCAAAAGCAACCCCGACAAAGTCTAAAGTCCAAATGAAAGAAAATACAACTTGCGGGACTAAAATGCAAACCCAAGTTGTAATACAAGGGCTGACAATATGCATACCGGGTGAAGTATAATCTTTAGGGCCAGTTCCGCCAAACCCGCAAAGTAGTATCATAAATGTCGAAGTTTAACAAGAGACGAGGGGCCAAAGCTGTCCAACCTACACAAAACATCTTTTCCCGGACCACACAAGCCCCTAACAACTCACGGGTGATCGTCCCACCCTTTTACTACCCTGCAAACCTGTTCAGGTACTACAACCCCTTGGGTAAGGACATATCCCCCTCCTCACTACCTCCCCCACTTTATATTGCCATGTTGGCAATCCTCTACCACTTTCCAAGCTTTTTGATGGCTGTGATTGACTCAAAAAGAAGCACAAGAAGATTGAATGGCTGAGATTACTTTATCAAGTCCCTCACACAACAAAAACACCTAGTGAAGCTCCCACAAAAGACGCACCGATGGAAGACCTCCAAGAATGAAAGTCTTCGGCTATAAATAGAGGCTTTAAAGCCTTTTGTGAAGCCTTTAAGGACAGTTATTTTAGTTTTTATCTTAGCTTAACTTTAGTTTTTTATTGTAATATTTATTAAATCATGTTAGCATTTTATTCAGTTTATTTTACTGCCTTGTACTCTTTTATCGAATAAATAAAGTTTTGAAGTTTAGATTATAAAGGTCAAGTGTTTAATTCACTACTTAAGTGTTTAACCTTGGTTGTAAAATAGTTAAGAAGCTGCTCACTCAAGCTATATTTATACACTGAATTTCATTAAGTAAACTAAAAAGGCAAACATAGTTAAGTACAAAAGGTAAAAAATCTCACCACACAATACCACCAACTTATGATGAATAAGCCAGTTCTGGATGGGCTTATGGACTCTCACTAGCTTGTTTTATACAAGCTAGAGCTTGTAGACTCTTTTTTAACCCTGATTTGAGACAAAGCGTAGTCTAGTATGGTTTTTTATTTTACTTATTTTGACTTATTTACTATAGAACTTTTTATAAGAGCTTAATCTTGCTTAGGTTTAGTAATTCATAAAAATAGTTTTTGTTAATTTTCTAAGTTAACTGGTAAGTATGTTTAGTTAATACTGTTAGAATGATTTAGCTTATTTAAGTGCTTATTATTGATTAAAACCTGCTTATAAGTGCCTTATTTTGTTATTTGATAATCTGTTTTTAACAAATTAGGATCAAATCAGCTTGAATTAAGAAGAAAAAAATGATTTTTGAAAACTTTTAAGGGTTATTTTTCAACTACAGTACTAACCCTATAGATAGACTGCTAGTTCACTTTGTGGATTTTCAACTAGCAGTACTAACTCAAAGCTAGCAGATTAACTCCAAGTTAGTAATGTTAGTTTAAAAAAAAAACTGTTTGGTTACTGTTAGTTCATTTTTATCTTAGTGCCCTTATTCTTACAACTTTATTTAAGATTTGCTTAGCTTTTTAGAGTAGATTAAGCCCATTTTCGTTACTGTCTTTAGTAGAGCTTATTTAAGCTTGTTTGCCTTTTCAAAGCAATTTTAAGAGTTTAACAGATGTAATTTTTTAGCTTTATTTGCCATTTTAGTTTATCTAGTTTGCTTAATCTCATGCCTAAGTGCATATTAGGGTACATTAAATTATCTGGTTTAGCCTAATTGCTTATTTCATGTTTCCATTGTGTTTTATTAGAGCTAGCATACTAACTCAAGCTAGCAGTCCTAACTCCAAGTATAGTACGTTAGTTAAACTGTTAGTACTGTTGTTAGTACTGCTGAGTTTCTCTTGCTTAACTTAGTTTAATTGCTTGCTGAATTTGCTTATTTAGAGTTAGTCTAGCTTATTTGGTTTGTCTTAAGCTTATTTGAGCTTATTTGTGTCTTAGTATAAAAGTTTTAAGTGTTTTTACCATTCCTAGCCTTTATGCCTGCTCTAGCTTATTTTCCTTGCTTATCTTTTCGTGCATTTGCTTATTAGGTTTAGTGCCCAATCATATTCAAACATCGATTATCAATTCGTCATTCGATTTTCCATTCAAGCCTCGTTGGGACATAACGACCCGGAAACACTCTATACTACTTCCGGTTTCATTGATTTCGTGGATTTTGATCCTTGTTATATATTTATATTTATCTATATTTATTTATATATAAAAAGGAGTAAGAATACGCGAGTCAAATTTTGGCGCCGCTGCCGGGGAGGCTGAAAACGATTATCGTTACGTTTGACAATGTGTGTTTGAATTTGTGAATATTTTCTTCTATAAAAATATAAAAAGTACAAAAATATTTTTCATTTTCTTTTATTAGTATAATTATCATATAAAAACAAAATGAACACATATATATAACAAAAACATAGTCTTAATCAAGAAACATAAACTACACAAATAGGTTAAAAATACCAAAAAATAATATGCACAATTTGAGGAAAATAATCCATAATACGATACCGATGAACTTGTTTGTATCCCACTCGAACAAAATGTTTAAAAACTTGCCATTTGTGTCTCTTACTACGTAACGGCTCACCACGAAAGGTTAAACAAACTAAAAAGTGGGTATAGGAGGGTTGTTCTGAGGTAACTACGACACGAAAAGGCAGAAATAAGCTTCACGCTATTCACTACTCCTCCGCTCCACCCTGTGAGTTTATCTTTTTGAGAGCTAGCCGTGAAGTAAGTAGATTAGATTGGTATGAAGTTGTCTATCTCATTGTCCGTTCAAAATCAATAGTGAATAAATCATTGTAAAAAAAAATTATAGTGTTAAATTTTCTTGTTATATTCTATTTGTTCATGCAGCACAAAAGGCTATTCGTTCCAAATCCCCTGTAAACGTCGCCAACCAACAGAACATGTCCAACAACTTTATGTTGAATCACCAAATCTTAAGAAACCAAATAACAATCAATAAACTTTCAATCCTCCTATAGATACGATGACCGATAATCCTACTATGGCGCAGTTGCTCGAAGCACCCACCACGAGGGTTATACGAGGACTTCGATCTGTTAGTTCCCCGAAATTACGCGAACAACTTTGAGATCAAGCAGTGGCTACTTAATCCTTGTTCAAAACAAGCATTTTTTGACATTGATAAGAAAACCCACATGCTACACAAAATTATCAACAAAAATCACTTTACGATGAAGTTCCCGAACGTCCCGAGTACGTCGGTTAAGCTTATGCTTTTCCCATTTTCCCTCGAGGGAGCCGCCCGGATTTGGCTTGAAAAAGAACCCCCTCGATCGATTCTTACATGGGATGATCTTGTTTCGAAATTCATTAACAAATTCTTCCCTCCCACTACAAACAACACACTTCGAAATGAAATCACAAGATTTCAACAAAAAAAATTGATTGAAACGTTTTACGAGGCATGGGACCGATTCAATGATCTTCTTAGGGGATGCCCGCATCATGGGTTTTCAGAATTGCATCAACTCGATACATTCTATAATGCCCTAAATTCGAATGATCAAGATTCATTGAACTCCGCTGCGGAGGTAACATTCTGTGAGTAAAATGCCTCGAGAATGCCTAAAAATACACGAGAGCAAGTCCAAAGTTTCTCCTCAATCACGAAGCAAGGCCATTGTTTCCAAAGTGAGTACGAGCTCTTCTACCCCAGCAATTCATGATGTTGGCAGACTGAAAGATATGTTAGAGCATTGATTCTCCGATAAGAAAAACCAAACCCAACTTAACTCCCCCGCTGCGCTGTAAAAAGCAGTCGAGCAAAGTTTGTGTAACTTGAGGGGGTTTCCATAAATCTTTACCAAAAATTTCCGGAGCCACCGAGCAACATTTATCGTGACAATATCTCAAGATAAAACGTATCACCGCCAGCCGCAGTTAACTACAACCAAGGCAAATCCAGATACCTGACCTCAGATGGTTGCAAACCAAATTCGATCCCCCCCCTGGGACCTCCCAGTTTTCCTCCTATGCAAAACCATCAAAACAAACCAAAATCGGGGATTAATTCAAACCAAAATCGAGGAAAAAACAATTTTAACCAAAATCGGAGGTAATAATATTCAATCAAGGACAAATTTACCAACCCCAATTAATCAACCACCCAGACTTTTCAAGCTCCAGACTTACCAAGGCCCAATTCCACCAGCACCAGTGTGTGTCTAAAACGATTTTGAACTAACCGTCCCACAGCTAATGACCAGTTATGCAAAATAAGCAAATCAAATGCGAATATAACGGACCTGATCACCAAATTCGTGGAATAGACACAATAACGCTTCTTACTTCGGGCTTCCGGGCTTCTCTTCCAAAGTAACACCATTGCTAACCCAAAAGGTGATGTGATAAGCAATACACAATCCAAAGAGCGGTGGTTTCCTATAATGGACCACAAATTTCTTCACCCCTCCCATGGAAAAAATGAACCCGAGGTGACAACAGGATACGGTGCATACCAACACCGAAAACATCACACCTCCGGTGTCAAACTAATCACCAAATTGGTGAAGCCCGTTGTTGCTTCAAAAATAAACCAACATTGCCTTATCCTACAAGGGCCAACAAAGAAACTCCGTGAAAAAAGACGATCTCCCTAGCTTTGAAATTTAAATTTATGGAGATTTTTCGGAATCCTCCATTTTGAGCTAAGTTTCGGACGCTCTCCAACACAAATGCCCAAATTTGTACCAATGTATACGAAGCTCCTCAATGACAAGGACAAGATGAATTGATTGACAAAGACACTGGTAAACGAGAAATTGCTCGGACGTAACACCTAAAAAAGTTTCCCTAGAAACTTTGGAAACCCCGGAAGATTTTCTATACCGGTGATTTTCCGGAGATGAATGGAATGCTTAGCTTGGCCGATCTCAGGTATGCAAGCATCAACCTAATGCCTCTCTCCATTTGGCAAGAACTAAAGTCTCCCAGCTTTGACCAAACCCCAAATGATTCTTGAACTTGCCAGACCGAGGAGAACGATTTCTACTCCAACCGGCATCCGCCGAGGATGTTTTCGTAAAAGTAGTAACGACTTACTTCCTGCCGATTTTTGTGGTCCGTTTGATTAACGTTGAGCGATCCGTCGGGTTTCCCACTATATCTGTAAGAAGACCTTTCTTCTGAGGACGCACTTGCCTGATCGCGTTCCACGGTGAACAAAATGACCCTTAGACATGATGACCAATCCGGACCTTCAAGTTGGTATACTAAGACTTTCTCCTACAATACCATTAGATCGGTTAACCGAGTCCAATGATATAACAATTCTTGTGGAAGTCATAAGTATTCAAGAAAGTACTTCGATAATTTCTGAAAACGCGGCAATCCACTTCTCTACTATCGGACCCTATGATCGATTTCTCGTGCTGTCCTTCTTTCACTCCGTTCGGAGGAAGTGGATTTCCTAATGGAAGTAGAACGCTGCAAATTCTTGAACATGATGAGCTCAATACCACCAGGTGTTTGTACGGCATCTATGATTCTGAGGGAGATACCTGTATTACCATGAGAAATGTAAGTGTAATCAATAATGCCCCAAATCCTCCCTCGTCACCCATTTTGTGAAATTACTATGCCTTGAAATAATGTTAAATCATTCATGGAAGAACCTCCCGACCTTTGAACTAAAAGAACATAACCAACTCATCTTGAGTATGCGGGATTTATGGGGTGATGACAAATACCCTCATAATCGCCTAAAAACTTTAAAGATGAGGATAAAACCAGCCCTGATCAAGGTTCTTAAGTCACACACAACACGCCATAGGCTTGAAGATTTCTGATATTAAGGGGATAGATCCACAGTTTGTGTCACACCATAAGATTTGATGGAGGAAAATGGACCCCCCCCAAAACCCGTAGTACAACAACAGAGAAGGGTGTTAACCACAAAATCCATGAGGGTTATAAGCAAGAAGTTTTCAAACATCTTGATGCCCGGGTAATTTTACCAGATCTCTGACATCCCCTGGGTACCCGGTTCATTGTTTCCCTAAGAAGGGAGGCATACCCGGGTACAAAATGAAGAAAATAGTAATACCCCACTAGGTTGGTTACGGATGCGAGTTTGATCGATATAACCAAACACTCGTATTGATGCAACTCGGAAAGACCATTTCCCGTTTGCCATTTATGGATCAGATGCTTGAAAGATTAGCCGAAAATGAGTACTATTGCTTTTTGGACGGATTTCATTCCGGCTACTTTATTCAGATCCCGAATATGTGTGACCCTACTTGATCAAGAGAAAACTACTTCACACATGCCATTGATACGGGACATTGCCTATCGTCCGCATGCCTTTGGGTTATGCAAATGCCCGGACACTTCCCAAAGGTGTATGGTAGCCATCTTTCACGATATGAATGAGAAACCATAGGAAGTCTTCCATGGATGAATTTCTGTTTTCGGGTGATTCTTCTTTCTCCTCTTGCCTTTCCCATTTAGACAAAATGCTCCAAAGGTGTGAAGACACCAATCTTGTGCTAAATTGGGAAAAATGCCACTTTATGGTCAAGAAAGGAATAGTCCTTGTGCCATAAGAATTTCTTAAGTCCTGGGATGAGGTTGAGTAAATCAACAAAAGTTGATGTCATTGCAAAATTGCCTCATCCCACTACCGTGAAGGGTATTCGCAGTTTTCTCGGTCACGCCGGATTCTACCGACGATTTATTCAGGATTTTTCCAAAATCGCCCGGCCTATGACCCACCTCCTTGAAAAAGAAACTCCGTTTATCTTCTCGAAGGAATGCATCGAAGCATTTGAAACCCTTAAGATGAAGTTAACCCAGGCTCCAATTCTAGTTGCTCCCGATTGGGACTTGCCCTTTGAAATCATGTGTGATGCAAGTGATTTTGCTGTTGGGGCAGTCCTAGGGCAACGTAAGACCAAGCACTTCCAGCCGATACACTATGCAAGCAAAACTATGACCGAGGCTCAAGCACATTACACTACAACGGAAAAAGAATTACTTGCCGTAGTGTATGCTTTCGAGAAATTCCGGCCATATCTTGTCTTGTCCAAAAGCATAGTGTATACGGACCATTCGGCTCTCAAGTACCTGCTTGCTAAGCAGGATGCTAAGCCAAGATTGCTCCGGTGGATTTTGCTGCTCCAAGAATTTGATGTCGTTATCCGTGATAAAAAAGGAGCAGAAAATCTCGCCGCAGACCACCTTTCTAGACTTGAAAATCCCCATCAAAGTGAGCTCGAGAAAAAGGAAATTACGGAAACATTTCCTCTCGAGACACTTAGGATGGTTACCTTTCGTGGTGATGATAATGCCCTATGGTTTGCCAATTTTGCAAACTACCATGCGGGGAATTTTGTGATTAAAGGGATGTCGTCTCAGCAAAAAAGAAAGTTTTTCAAAGACGTCAAACGCTACTTTTGGGACGACTCCTTCTTGTTTAAGATATGTGCGGATCAAGTGATCTGGCGTTGTGTTTCGGGGCAAGAAGCTTTCGACATTCTCAAAGCTTGCCACAATGGACCTACCGGGGGACACAACGATGCCAATTACACCGCTAAAAAGATTTTTGATTCAGGATTTTATTGGCCCACGATCTACAAGGATGCCCACGACTTTGTTACCCGATGTGACATTTGTCAACGTCAAGGCAAAATTTCACAACGTGATGAGATGCCACAAAACTCTATCCAAGTTTGTGAAATCTTTGACATGTGAGGCATTGATTTTATGGGGCCGTTCCCGTCTTCAAGAGGGAACAAATATATACTCTTAGCCGTCGATTACTTGTCAAAATGGGTTGAAGCAAAAGCGCTCCCCACCAACGATGCCCGAGTTGTTTGCAAATTTCTTAAAACTCTCTTCTCCAGATTTTGTGCCCCTCGTGCAATCATAAGTGATCGCGGAAAAAGTCATGCTTAAATACGGAGTCACTCATCGTCTCTCCACCGCATATCATCCACAAACAAGTAGGCAAGTTGAGGTATCTAATCGTGGTTTGAAAAGAATACTTGAAAGGACCGTGGGCGAAAATCGTGCCTCTTGGTCGGATAAACTGGATGAAGCTCTTTGGGCCTTCCGTATAGCTTACAAAACACCCATCGGGTGTAC
>BQNB010011779.1:0-80593 GCA_026074375.1 Tanacetum coccineum | reverse complement strand
GTTTCCATGAAGTAATACCCCAGATTAGCTTTCGCTGCTATATTGTAAAAATGGGGGTGTTACTGCTAGGACTCTACAACAAAATGGAGTAGCTGAAAGGAAAAATAGGACACTAATAGAGGCTGCTAGGACTATGCTAGCTGATTCAAAATTGCCAACAACTTTCTGGGCTGAAGCAGTTAATACTGCTTGTTATGTCCAAAATAGGGTGTTAGTTATCAAGCCTCACAACAAGACCCCTTATGAACTTTTTCTAGGTAGAAAACCTGCCTTAAGCTTCATGAGACCATTTGGGTGTCCTGTTACAATCCTTAATACCATAGATCACCTAGGTAAGTTTGATGGAAAGGCTGATGAAGGGTTCTTTGTAGGATACTCTACCAATAGCAAAGCATTCAGAGTATTCAACAGTAGAACTAGGATAGTAGAAGAGAACATGCATGTTCAATTTAGTGAGAATACACCTAATATTGCAGGAAGTGGACCTAATTAGCTTTTTGATATAGATGCACTAACAAATTCTATGAACTATAAGCCAGTTGTTGCAGGGAATCAGTCTAATGGTAATGCAGGTACAAAAGCATGTGATGATGCAGGTAAAGCTAGAGTGGAGACAGTACCTGGCAAAGATTACATACTGCTACCATTATGGACTCAAGATCCACCATTCTCTTCTAGTCCAAAGGATTCTCCTGATGCTGGATTCAAACCATCAAGGGAGGAGGAAAAGAAGGATGCTGAAGATCCAGGGAATGAAGGTGGTAATCCAAGTACAGAGGAGCCAATAATTAATCAAGAAAAGGATGCAAGTGTTAACAACACTAACAATATTAATACTATTAATCCAACTATTAATGCTGCTAGCATCGAGGATAATGTTGTTGATGAGAATATAGTCTATGGATGTGCTAATGATCCAAATATACCTGATTTGGAAGAAATTGGCAGATTTAGTGATGCTAAAGATGATGGTGCAGAGGCTGACATGACATATTGTTTATTCAGATGATGCTGAAGATGTTGGTGCAGAGGCTGACATGAACAATTTGAATACATTTATGCCTGTCAGCCCTATTCTAACTACAAGAATACACAAAGATCATCCAGTTAAACAAATTATTGGAGACTTGAATTCAACACCTTAAACACAAAGAATGATAAAGAATTTGAAAGAACATGGTTTGTTTAGTTTTGTTCAGTAAAGAACAAACCATAAAGACTTTCAAAATTGCTTGTTTGCTTGCTTTTTATAACCAAGAACGAACCAAAAAAAGGTAATTCGATGCATTGAAGGATCCAATTTGGATAGAAGCATATGCAGGTATGAGCTTTCTTTACATTCAAAATTACAAATGTTTGGACCTTTGGTGGATTTACCATATGGCAAAAGGGCTATGGCACTAATGGGTCTTAAGGAACAAGAGGATGAAAGAGGGCATTGTAGAATTAAAGAACAAAGCAAGGCTGGTTGCTCAGGGTACACACGAAGAAGAAGAAAGGATTGATTATGATGAGGTGCTTCTTGGCTTGTTGCCATATTGAAGCAATTAGGCTATTCTTAGCCTATGCCTCATTTAAAGACTTTGTGGTATACCAGATGGATGTCAAGAGTGCTTTTCTTTATGGTAAGATTGAAGAGGAAGTCTATGTTTGTCAACCACCAGGATTTGAAGATCCGGACTTCCCTGATAGAGGATACAAAGTAGAAAACGCACTTTATGGACTGCATCACGCTCCCAAAGCTTGGTACGAAACCTTGTTAACTTATTTGTTGGACAATAGGTTTTAGAGAGGAAAGATAGACAAGACTTTGTTTATCGAAGGGACAAGGTGATATTCTATTAGATAAGTGTATGTAGATGATATCCTATATGGTCTAACACAGAAGTCATTTATGCACAGAGTTTGCGATGATTGATGCATAGAAGTTTCAGGATAAGTTCTATGGGTGAACTCATACTTTCTTAGGCATGCAAGTAATAGCCAGAAAAAAGGAAAGATGGGATTTTTATCAGTCAAGACAAGTATGTGACTGAGATTTTAAAGATGAAATTTAGGTTTTACTGATGTCAGACTGCAAGCAACACTATGGAAACTCAAAAACTTTGCTCAAGGATGAAGCATGGTGTAGAAGTGGATGTTCTTTTATAGATCAATGATTGGCTCATTGATGTATCTTACTTCTTCACAGACTGATATTATAGTTTGCAGTGTGTGCATATATGCAAGATACCCAAGTCAACCAAGTGTCACATCTTCATGCTGTGAAAAGAATTTTTAGATACTTAAAAGTTCAACCTAAATTAGGCCTTTGGTATCTAAAAGATTCACCTTTTGATTTGGTAGCATACACTTATAGTGATTATGTTGGAGCAAGCTTGGATAAGAAGTCTACAATAGGAGGTTGTCAATTTCTTGGGTGTAGATTGATTTCATGGCAGTGCAAGAAGCAGACTGTGGTTGCTAATTCCACAACATAGGCTGAATATGTAGCTGCTTCAAGTTGCTATGGCCAAGTGCTTTGGATATTTTAAATCAAATTGCTTGATTAGGGTATAATTTATGCATACAAAGTTTCTATATTGACAATGAGAGTATCATATGCATAGTTTAAGAACCCTGTTTTTCATTTAAAAACAGTAGGCACATTGAGAATTTTGAACATCACCTTTATCAGAGATTCAATTGAAATAGAAGCGAAATTCAGATGATCAAGATCATATGGACAAGAATGTTCCAGATTTGCTTACAAAAGCATTTGATATAAGTAGATTTCAATATCCGATTGCTAGTATTGGAATGCTTAATCTTTAAAGTCCTGATTAAGAAATGTGAGGTAAAGAATAGAGAGAACATAGTCGAGATTAAAAACAGAAAGAGAGTTGTGTGAGATAAAAACAGATAGAGTGATTTGGTGAGAAAAAGAATTGAGAGAAATTGTGAGCTGAAAAACAAAAAGAGAGTTGAATATAGCAAAAACAGACAGAGAGAATTATGAGCTAAAAGAATTGAGAGAAATCAAAAAACAGACGAGAGGCATTGTGGGCTAACAGAATTAAGAGAAAATCATAAAACGAAGAGAGATTTTGTGAGCTAAAATTTAATTTTGATGAGGAAAAGCTGATTAGATAAGGATGAGTTAATACCGGGTGATTCAAGTTATGTGCTAGGCATAATAAACTTTATCTACTGCTAGGGAAAGTTAATGTGATAGGCATAACTTCTACTGATGGGTTGTAAAGTTTATGCTGCTAGCTTAATTTATGCTGGTTACTTCTGTTGGGGTTACTTACTACAGCTAGTTAAAAGTTAATGCTGCTAGGCATAACTTACAACTACTGGTGAACGTTAATGATGTTGAGGGTAGTTTCATAAATACTTCGATTAAGGGTTTCATTCAATCATTTAATCGATTTTAATCTTTCATATACTCTCTAATCATAAACCCTAACTCAATTTCATCATTTATCATCAAAACCCAACATAATGACGACCATGCAGTTTGCTAATACTCATAATTTAGTTGCGTTTTTTGCTAAACCCGCTGAAAGTGAGGGGTTTGAACAAGTTGTTGATTTTCTGAATGCTGGTTCAATAAGATATGCTTTAACCATTTATCCTACTATATATACTTCATGTATTGAACAATTTTGGTCCTCTGTCAAGGTGAAAACGGTCAATAGGGAACAGCAGTTACAAGGCCCAGTAGATAGAAAGAAGATCATCATAACTGAAGCAACTGTAAGAAAAGATCTTTAATTAGAAGATGTTGATGGTATTGATTGTCTGCCAAATGCTACAATTTTTGAACAGCTTACACTCATGGGGTATGAAAACTTTCACAGAAGCTTACTTTCTATAAGGCATTCTTCTCTCCTCAATGGAAATTTCTTATCCATACTATTTTGCAATACCTAAGTGCTAAGACTACTAAATGGAATGAATTTAGTAGCACTATGGCCTCTGCAATTATATGTTTTGCCACAAACCAAAAGTTTAACTTTTCTAAGTATATTTTTGAAAGCATGGTGAAAACTTGGATAGTGTGGGCATTTCTTGATGTATCCAAGATTTGTGCAAGTATTTTTGGATAATCAACTGGAAGGAATGATAAATACACCGAATTTATATTGCATTCATCTTCCATACAAAGATAGGTTTTTTCTAATATGATAGAGCAATGAAAGGACTTTTTCTGGGTTTTAGAATAACACCTTGTTTTCTCAACTATGATGGTTCAAGCTAACAGGAACAGGGTGAAGGTTTCAGACAGGCAAACTGATCTCATCACACACCCACCATTTGCCTCCATCAACATTCAACCTCAAAGAAACAGAGGCCTAGGAAAATAAGAAGAAGGACATTGAGATTCTTGTATAGTGTTCCTGTGGTGAAGGTAGTTAGTTAAGGCTATCTAAAGGAGATGGATGACAGTTTGAAAGGGCTACCACCTCTGCTATTGGCTTGATGAGAGCTGGATAAAGGTAACATCTTTAGATCCAATCCATAGGCCAACCTACATGAACTAAGTTCCATTGGATCTAGTTTAGGTGTGTGGTCCCAGCCCAGGACACCATAGGGATACCATTGCTCAGACTAGGTCTGAAAATGTATCTAAATTTTCCAATGATCCATTGCTCGTGGGAGTTAACACACCTTGACGTGGTGAGGATAGTCTGCAACTAATTGAATTGATAGAATTTTGTACAAAATTATAACAAAGAGTTCTTGACCTGGAAAATACAAAGACTGCTCAAGCACAGGAGGTTACAAGTCTGAAAAAGAGAGTCAAAAAGCTAGAGAGAAAAAAAAGTCAAGAACTTATGGTATTAAAAGGTTATACAAGATTGGTATGTCTGCTAGAATTTATTCCTCAGATGATGAAGCTAGTTTGGGTGATCAGGAGGATGCATCCAAACAAGGGAGGAAAATTCATGATATTGATGTTGATTAAGACATCACCTTGGAGAATGTTCATGATGCTGATATGTTTGGAGTGCATGATCTTGATGGTGATGAGGTATTTGTAGGAACTGAAGAGCCTGTGGTTAATGCTGCTACAACTACAAGTACAATTCCAGTTAGTGTTGCTAAATATTTATCTGATGTTGACATGACTTTAGCTCAAGCACTAGCAGAATTAAAGAGTACTAAACCTAAGGCTGTTACAACTGCTGCTACAATAACTACAATTGCTGTTACAAGACCCAAGGCTAAAGGGCTTGTTATTCAAGAGGCTTAGGAGCATTGGCATCTACACCTAATAACTTCTTCAAAGGACATAGGTAAGGACTCATGGTGAAGAACCTTGAAGATGCAGAATGAAGATCAAGCCCTCTTTGTATGGAACAAGAAGCTATAAGGCTACAAGCTCTAATTTGATAAGGAAGAGAGGATTGCAGAGAAAAAGAAGAAGCCAATGCTGCTTTAATTGCACAATGGAATGTATTCAGGATAAGGTTTAAGACTGACATGAATTAGCTCAAAAGGCTGCAAGAAGAGGAACAAGAGAGTTAACATTGAAGAAACGTCTAAAAATGTTCTCAACTAAACTAATTGGAGAGAAAAATGGAGGAAGCACTTTGAGCTAAAGAGAGCCTAAAAAAGGAGAAAATAGACCACCCACAACAGCTCAACAAAGAAGTAATCATGTGTACATTTCTGAAAAATATGCTGGATGAAGCCAAAGAACTTGAGGAAATAAGTCCTTTGCCAATGTTCAAGAGTTTATTGATAAGCAATTGAATAAGGGTAACACATTGTTGTATGGATACAGAATTGGTGGGAGGTAGTGAAGTAAGAGAAGAAGGCGGTGAGACAAGAGAATAAAGCAGTTCTAAAAGAGCAGGTGATGAGCTAGAAAATGAGCCTTCAAAGAAACAAAAGGTGGATGATGATAAGAAACTGAAATGTAGGGGGCCACCATCACCCCCCCCTTCTTTTAAATGGCTTTTACCTCTCTTTTAAGAATTTTCTCGTTTTCCTCTTTCTTACTCTCCTTTTCCCCCTTTTCTCTCTCTCATTTACCCCTTTTTCTTTTCTGTTTTCCTTCTACTCTTGTTTTTTTTTCTCTTTCTCTTTCTCTCTTCCTTTTATTATGCCTTTCATCTTTTCTCTTTAAGAAATGCATGGAAATCATTTCAAATGATGGAGATGATGTAACTATTAAAGCTACACCTTTATCTACCAAATCTCCAACCATTGTTGACTACAAGATTTACAAAGAAAAGAAGAAAAGCTATTTCTAAATTATCAGAGCAGATGGTAATTCTCAGATGTATTTAACTTTTGGAAAGATGCTCAAAAACTTTGACATAGAAGATTTGGAAGTTCTTTGAAGTATAGTCAAAGCAAGATTTAAGAAGACTAAGCCAGAGAATTACATGGATATTTTCTTACATCTTAATTTAAAGACCATGTTTGAACATCATCTTGAAGATAGTGTATGGAAGAATCAACAAGGGTTAGTTAAAATGCTAAATTAGAAGCTTTATGATTCTTGTGGAGTTCATTGTGTGACAATGCAGAACATACTTTATTATATGTTGGTTGAAAAGATGTATCCACTTACAAAGCACACACAACATCAGATGTTAAATGATGTGAAGCTCCAAGTTAATTATGAGTGTGAAATGGCATTTAAGCTTCTTAGATTGGTCAAGAAATAGCTTAAGGAAGGCTATGTACCTTACTGAAGTGTTTGGAAGCATCCTTCTAGTGATTATGAAGCTTTTAATGAAGAAACTTGATGATTTTGAAGTTAAATATCAAGTTTAGGGGAGGATTGTTAGGATTAAAAGTCTTCTTGAAGTTACAACTGTTAAGGTATTAGTTACTGCTGCTAAGCATAAATTAGTGTTGTTAGTAATATTAATAAAAAATATGCTAAGTAGTTAGTACTGCTAGTGTAAGTTACTACTGCTAGTGTATATTACTACTGCTAGTTACTACTGCTAGTAATGTTAGTACTGCTAGAGTAAAGTTAGTACATTCATAGTATAACTTGAGTACTGTGGTGATGATTGAAGAAACTTTCTTAGTCGTTTAATGCTGCTTGTACTATAGTTAGTGCTGCTAGTACAAGAGGGCTACTACTAGATGGTCTGTTGAAAGTTAATTGTTGCCGGTATAAAAAGTTACAACTGCTAAAAGGATTAACAATGCTGAAAGGATAAAGATGCTCTTGAGAAAAGGATAAGATTGCTTATGGGAGATGTATGAGATATTTTTTGTTTAAAAGCTACGTATAAGTTTTTTGTTTAGAAGATCCTGATAACTTAGGAAACTATTGTGATCCTATTAGGATTCTTGGTGTATAAAAAGGAGGTCCTAGTATAGAATTTTATGTATCTCAAAGTATAAAATCGAGTCATTCATAGAATTGTCATAGTTAAGGTTTTGTAATATCGAAACTAGGAGAGTATTTGTATTATTTGTTATACTATATTGGACGCTTTTACTTGTTGAATTAAATTGTGTTCTTATGTTAACTGTTTCATTAAAGAATTCTTTTATATTAAGATTAGATTCAGCATAATCTTTAGTATTATCAAAAACTAAGTTTCTATCATTAATTTGTGTAGGATTTATCTTGCAATAACTAAACCTACCATGCTAAGGAATTAAAATCCCATTGAAAGTGGGATCAACATTACACTGCCTAAGGGCAATATATACACTAGTGTCCAATCTTGCCAACTATCCAATCGGAATCAGAAGTTAATTTGTTGAATTATCTTAGGTTCACCTGCTATGTCAAAATTGTTCACTAACCAAGGACATTATCCAATTAACTAGTTTAAGCCCAAATGTTATCCTAGACAAAGATTTAGCCAGGACCATATTTGATGATCCTATGATTCTAGATGTATAAAATCACTATATGGTGAGCATCCCGACTCTTAGATTACTTTGGTCCGTTATCATAGATCCGTTGAATGATAGGTCACATGCAAAGGCACGTAAACAAGTAAAATTGTCTAAACATAAACAGCATTCACGATAAATCAAGAAATCAAGATAAACTATATTCAACATTTCAATCTTCATAATATAGCTAATACCCAAAGGTAATTGCCTTCAAGCATCATCATAAATAGAGAGCAATTATTTAGCAAGGTAAATCTAATCCGAGTTTAACGAATGATACTTATTAAAAAACTGAACAAAATACCAAAGTATAAGAAATTACACGTTGTCATCTATGGATTGGAATGCGTTGCAAGACCTCTTCTGCTCTTTTTCTCCTCTGAAAATCGACTTTTATGGTTTAGGTATCGAGAATATGATTTAGCACACCCAAAACGGCGTATTGATCTTCTTTCTTTTGTGGTCTTTGGTGAGTGCAGGCACGGATATGCCGTATCTTCCTTGATGGATACGGCGTATTGGTAGTCAGAATCAATAATCTTCAAAATATCTTCATTTAAGCTCCAAAATGCACGCCTTTTGCTAAATATAACCAAGTACTCCATATTACTGCAATTCTCAAATATAAACGATTAAGTAACAATTCTTTGCAATAATTATACAAAATGGGTTAATAACATGGTATAAATGATGCTATAAAATAGACGTTATTTGATGTCATCAAATATCCCCCCACTTGAATCCTACTTGTCCTCAAGTAGCTTTTAGAAGTCTATAAAAATGTATCCCCAAGGATATTTTCCGTCAAAGCATTTATTCAATCAATTACAAGTACACAACCAAACACCTCACGAAATAGGAAGATGAAAACACTCAAATCACTCAACTAATCTATGTGGTAACATGTAACTAATTTGCTCAATTGCTCGGTCGTGACGAGTATTCTGTCATAAGCTTGACAATGATATACATCTCCACCATTAAAGCCAATGAGTAGCAAGTTTATAAAGGTAAATATAGGTTTTTGTATGGAAAGGCTTACGGTTGATCATTCTACAATGTTTCACCAGAAGTACCACTCCAACAGGGCAGCTGAAGCACACATACACGGCCGTAATAATAGAATAGACATGTGTGTTCGATCACATCCCCATTCGAATTTAACCAATGGTTAGGATGAAGAATGATATAGGGTAGGGTACCTTTAACTCTCCCCTTCCCCCCCCCAAAAGTCGTAAAACCAAACATGGCCTGAGACATGCATACAGGCCCGTAACGACAGAATAGACATTGCACGCTCGGAACAAATCCTTCATTCGCGTTTAAAACCAATGGTATCTATTTGGTGAGAGGGAAGTAAATTGTTGTTAAATAAAAATTACGAAACAAATAGATTAAGTTTAAAATACAGGTAGTAGACACTTTTTCTGACGTTACCATGATAAAGAACAATATTGACAAACGTCATGTCATAGATCAAAAAAACAACAACCTAAGGTTAGCGTTCCCGTAACGGTCAACTTCCTAAATCATCCAAAACTTTCCATACTCTGCCAAAGGAAGTGGCGTATCTTCACTTTGTATGAATAATTTACATCGTTGATTTTTGTTGCGTATCAACGAATAATCGATCATTCGTGTAATTCCTTCGGTAATGCTCTTGCGAAACGATTATCTTCAAATTTTCCCTTTTTTCATTATTATTATCTTTTTGCTAACTATGCTTCAAATCTCGGTGTAGTTTCACCATCTTCACAATCATAATAATTCGGGATAATTTCTTCGATAGTTCTTCGTTCTTCGGACTCACCAATATTTGTGATGGTAGTAAAATCACATGAATTTTGACTACTAATATACATTCCCATTTGCAATGTGCAAATTTCCAACCGCACCAAAGATAGAACAATGTCAACAAAACAAAAAAAAAAAAAATAAAAAAAAAAGACTCGGGAATACCAATTACACTTTAAGCATATAGCAACTGTAAAATTAAATTATCTAACAGGGTAGGTTAAGGTGTAAGGGTGTAACAAAACAAATAGTTGGTGTAATTCCTAAAGGATTGGCTCTATGGGTTGTTCTAGGGGAATCTTACTCTTAAAGTGAGAGTAAACAAAAGGTTTAAACGGGAGGTTAACTAACGTCTATGTTAGTAGTTAATTATACAACATGGAAAGGTGATTTAGGTGTAATCTTAAAAATTTACCAATTTAAACAAGTTACTCCAATTAAATCCATAATACTCATCACTGTGGTCTTGAGTGATATACCAAGCCAAGTTCTAAAGACTACAACATCACCGGCACACTCATATTTTGTGGAATTTGGGTAAACAAATAGAAAGGTTAAATCCTCACAATATCTAACAAGGGTTATTGTGTGCGGGTTATGTATCAAGTAATTTCACAAAAGTATGCTTGAAAAAAAAATAAAATTTGAGCATAATTTAAGCATTTTTGTATGAAGATTAGGACAAGTAAACATTCTAATTCCATCCCTCCACTTGAATTATACAACATCCTCGTTGTATAGATAAAACATTAAGAATATGGGAATTAAAAAAAATTATAATGAGAAACTCCCCTGATATTTGCTTGGTAGTTTCTCCATGTAGCTTTATTGAGCAAGATTACGTGTTGAACAGCCGCCTTGAAGTTTTAAGACTCCAACACTTCAAGATCTCCAGATTTGTAAATTCTCCATCAGTATTTGTCGATATTTCTTTGCTTCCAAGGTCCTGTATAAAACATAGGAAAAAGAACGTGTATTCCTATCTTGGTACCTACGGTTATTTTAAACTAAACTAAACAAACTAAATAAGGGTCACTTTTGGTGAATACGCCGTATCATGCGCATGAATACACCGTATTGCCATAACTGACAATAATGTTTTTAAAGTGCATAAAAAAAATAAAGACTAATAACATCCAGACAATCAATACGTCGTATGGTATGAAGCGGATATGCCGTGTTGATGTCTGGGAAGACAGACTCGATAACATTAAATAACATTTCGGGTTGTCTCCCGGGAAGCACTTTTGTTTACAGCGAAGTCTTTAAGTTAGACTTTTCTTCAGCTTCTCCTTTATTTGAAATCATCTCTCTCTCTTCTCCATTCTGCATTTTGGTGTGAATATCCTGCTTGGTTCCGTAACATATTCATGATCTATGGTGCGGAACTTACTGCCAGTCTTGTTCTATCATACACAAACAAGTCAAAATGTCATACCATGATATATATACAAAATATGAGGGATCATAGGTCTGGCTGTTATGGGTCCTGCTAAGCTGCGGAGGTGCTGGCCTCGCTAGTCCTCTGCCTGGTGCGTCTTTGGAATGCTGCAGGTGAGCTCCCTCAGAAAGTCCCATCGAATGCTTGGTATGTCAGCCCACTAGCATCCAGCAGCTGTGCCATACACGAAATCATCCATGTGGAGAATCTCCCCTGATCGGTCATCGATCTCTCTACAAGTCCACGTAAGCTCCTGATATCTCTACGTAGTCCCTGCACCTCCTCTTCTAGTCTCCCTAATCTCTAAGGCATAGTCCTAGCAGCAACTGAAGGGGGTGGTAGTGGCTGTTGAAGTGCCTGCACGGGTGCCAAAACAGCCTGACACCCTCATCAATAGCAGGAGCATCCTCAGCGACTGTAGGGGCACCAGCCGGAGGCAACCTGCTGCCTCTCTGGTCCCGGGGCTACCCAAACCAAGTCATATCCTAAATCTATACAGATGTTGAGCTTAACAAGCTTACCCATACCAATCAACGGCAACTCACAGGCCATAACAAATAATCCTCTCAACCCGTCATTACTCACTAGACCAAAGTGATGAGCAAAAGAATCCAAATAATGTGACCTCCTGAACAACCTTGGCACGCTCTTCCTACCTTCGGTGTGCCTAAATCAAGTACTATGCAATAGATACGGGATGTTTATCCGCCCTCGTCATGATACATAGATAAATAGGTCTAGTGTGCGGCAGTCACCTTTTCAGGTGCCTGCCCTCTCCCAGAAATGTTGTATAGAGATCAATCTGTGGCACAACCTCCGAACCGGATCTCTGATGTAAGTATATGAGGGAGCGCCTCTTAAAAAGTCCTTGCCAGAAGAAATCTCAACCCAGTAATCACTAAGATCCCTCTTATCAGAGATTAATCTCTCACTCCCTAACTAGTACGCATCAAATCCGTCCTCAGCCATCTCCTCAGCAGTAAGCAAACCCAAGGCTAGGATAAACTGTCTCCACGTCATACTACGCCTAGCACCTCCATATTAAAAACATAGAGTCCCAGCCACATTCTAAAACCCATATGTCTTTTATCTACAGTGCTGAAGACTCGAGTATAAACTCCTGAACTTAAGTGTGATCGGATCCACAAATAATCTCCTTCATGCATGACTCCGCTATAAATACCTCTACCCTAACCCCCTTTGTGTATACATCCGCAGCCTCTCTGTCTAAATCCGGCTCTATATGGGTCATCCCTCAAAATCTAGTATGTGTACTTGGCTAACCTGCCTACCGAATATAGTCTTGAGTCTCTGCTTAAAATCGTGTACTATCTTCTCAGTATATCCCTAAACCTGATAACGAAGCCATAGGTGTCTCTGGTTACGAGGTGGTAGGGGTGCCATATCTGCAAAATCAACAAGGATAGCACAAAGATTATAGAAATTTAAACCTTTTGTTCTGAGGGTGGATATGGCGTATTCATAAATGGATACGCAGTATAAGGACATATAGGTCATACGCCGGTATTGGTGTTTAGTTAATATGGCTACGACTGCCCCCCTACGCCACAAACGTAACAACTTCAGGTTTCTTGGGTCTGAAAAAAATTCAGGATCTATTTTAAGTCAATACGCCATATTCATTTTACTAAATACGCTGTATTAGGGTTTAAAAATTGGGTAAAATTTTGTCAATACGCCGTATCCATTGTGAGGGGATACGCCGTATTGATCTGCAATATGAAAATGAAAAGGAGGTTCCCCTATTTACCCATTTTGACCTAATAATATTTCATAAAACTACCAATATCTAATTCAAGAGGGGGGGGGGCATTTAAACACAAGGCATCTCTCCTAATCCTCCAATAAAACCCTTACCCTAAATTCTTAAATATAATTTGAAATAGTTTAATGGACTGTGCTGTCACTGTATGACCCCCAAAGCTCCCTTACCCATTTGATTTTTATATATTTTATTGCCATATATTTTATTGACTTCCAGTTTTGTAATTTTTATTTTGCCGACCGAACCAAATTACAACACTTTAACGGGCAGTGTACCCGATCGGTAGTAGTTTCGTGGTAAGTAGGGTGTCAAACACTTGAAGCGAGGTTAAATCTCTCAATTCAATTAATATATTGGTTATCTAATCTACGTTAATTCTATTCTATCCTAATCCTATGTTAAACCTATGTCAGTCTAAATCCTAATTCTAACGAAAAAGGGGGGTTTTCAGCCTGAGAGACTGGCATGGTTTGGTTGGTGTCTATAATCAATTCAAGGCACTTTTACCCACGTAAGCTAATTAACAAAATATGAAAGAGAGATCGAACCTTATATAAGAAAACTGTATTAAACATTATTAATCTGATTAGAACGTTGGTTTGTTTATTTAGTGCAATGATTTCTTCTCTCGATGGGGGCATATCATCTTATGACTTAGGCGTTACATCTCCTACGACCTAGACCACAATAATTATGTCACAATTAAAGCATCGCATATAAGCATCCTATTTGCTAATTATATTTATCTTAGGGATTTAAAGCAATGGTGATCCTTGTTAACCCTAGTAGTCATAGAGACTTTACCCACTTACCGCTTAATGGCAATTTATCACTAGTAGTCACTTGTTCAAACTATCCAATGGAATCAAACATTATTGTTGAACTATCAGTAGGGTCACCTGCTAGTTAATACGATCAATAAACCATTGGCAATATCTAAATTTATAGTTATGACCGAAGCGTTTATCCTCGAACAGACTTAGCTAGGATGGACAATATTTGTGTAACTATGATTCTAGATGTATAAATCACTATATGGAGAGCTATCTCAGACTCTAGATCTGCTTGGTCCGCTTCCACTAGATCCATTTGAATGATAGGTCGCATACAAAAGCGCGTAAACAAGTATAATTGATAAACAAAACAAAATACAATATAAAAATCAAAGAAAATCGAGGATTAAACAATACCAAACATTTAAATTTCATAATAATGCTAATACTGAAGATTTAGCCTTTGGTATGTGGTTTAATTACACATTACCTGTGTTCCCTATTAAAAACGGACTTAATACCTAAAACAGACAAAAACTACCAAATATTGTTTGTTTTGCATTTGAGTAGTGCAGGAAACGGATATCCACAAAAGGACGAAAACAAAGCCAAAAAAACAAAACTGAGGCACGTGAATGGAAAAGGTGAAAAAGACGGAAGCCAATCGATGCAAAAAGTCAATAAGGTCAAAAAGTCAAACAGGAAAAAGTCAAACAGTCACAGTCAAAGAGGAAGTCAAAATCAGAAGAAATATATACTTGTGGGCCAAAAATTGCAAATCCCTAAGTGTATTACAAGAAGAAAAAGACTACAAGGGTGGAATTTGCAATTAATTCAAAATACAAGTAGAGGGACTTAACCTGCCAAATCCCCATACTTGTATTACACAAGGACTGAGTTTGCAAACATTCTTATATGGTTGAGGGGCTACTTTTGCCAAGTCCCCAAAATTGTATCACCATAAGGATGAATTTTGCAAAGAGAATCATATAAATGGAGGACCAATCTTGCCATTTACCCAAACTCTCACCCCCAACCCAGATACAACCCTTTTCCCTCCAAAAGCTCAAAGCCCCATTTTCACTCACGGGTTTCTTTCCCACCTTTTACCCTGAACCTTCATCAAAACCCTGGATAAAACATTCCCCTCACCTCCACTAAACCCCTAAACCACTTTACATGCTGGCAATCCTTAACTTTTTCAATAATCAACAAATTTCAATGATGGAGATGACTTGGAAAAAGATTAAGGGCTGGGATTTGGTCTAAGAATGCTCTCACACAACAAAACCATAGGGGATTTAGCTCACAAAGAAACACAACCTGGAAGACCAAGGATGAAGAAACTAGTATAAATAGGACCTTTTGTAAGCCAAAAAGTAATTCTAGCTTATTGTAGTTTAATTGTAATTTAAATTAAGTCATTTTAGTCTTTTAAAAGATTATTGCAACTGTTCTTTCAGCTTTGTATTGTTTTTATGAATTAATGAAGAAATGAGTTTTTTTTTTATGTTTTAAAATCAATTGTTTAAATTCCAAGTTCTCAAGTTATTAAACCACGTGCTTAATTGTGTTTTAAAAGTTTTCAATAATAGCTTATGATAAGTGTTTTACTAAGTAAATTAAAAGGGTTAGTAAGTTAAGGAGAAATCAAAGAAATTCACCCAAAATACCACAGCTCACTTGTTTGGGATGATAAGCAAACAAAGGAGTGTTATGGACTTACTAGTTGTTTTGACAAGCTAGAAGCTTGTAGATCAGTTTGTAAAAGCTTAAGCTGATGTTTAAGCATGGATGTTGTACGTCTCTCTTGTTTCGATTTCTTAGTACTGTAGAACTGCTTATAGAACTTTTTGTTATTATATTTGAATATTAATGCTATATTATGTTGTTTAGTGTTGTCATACTTAGATTTCAGTTCAAAAATGATTTGTGGCAAACTTTCCTAGTTGTTATTGGTAGGCAAGTGTAGTTGATACTGTTGATTAATTTAGCTTATTTAATGCTTATCACTGTTTGAAATTGTCAATAAGTACCTTAAGTTGTCATTTGATAATCTGTTTTTAACAAATTAGGATCAAATCAGCTTGAATAAAATGACTTTTGAAAACTTTAAGAGGTTTTTAGAACTAGCGGTACTAACTCAAAGCTAGCGGTACTAACTCCAAGTTAGTACCGGTAGTTAAAACTGTTAGTACTGTTGTTCCATTTTTTGCTTATTAGCTTATTACTTCTGCTTATTTAAGGTTTGCTTAGCTTTTTAGAATAGATTAAGCCCATTTTCGTTTACTGTCTTTAGTGGAGCTTATTTCAGTAGCTTATTTTAGGTCTAAAAGTGCTTATTTTCATTAAAATCCAAAAAATAGTAGTGTAGTCATTGTACTTTAATTGTGCTTATTCAGTAGGCTTATTTAAAAAAGTGATTAGGTGGGCTTAATAGGACTCATTAGTGAGCTTATTTCCAAACCCACTTTTCAGTTTGGCTTATGGTGATTTTAGCTTATTTTTTATTTTGGCAATTTAGGAAAATTTTAGAGTTTTACCACTTTTGATCCAAATGAGTTAAGTTAAGTTATGTTGTTGAAAAAGCTTTTTTGGGAATCAGATTAAGCAACATATAAGCTTTCCAAAACATCTCATCTTTTTGAATTTGAGCTTATTTTGAGTTTGTAGTTCCAAATACCAAAAACAAAAATTTAAGCAACTTTCTGAGGCAGCAGCTATTAAGCCCTTTTTTGGCTTATTGAGTGCTTATTTTTATAAGGTGTCTTTGTTAAAGTTGCTTAAAAACATGTCATGAACAACTTTCGTGTTTTGCGTTTTGGCTAAAAACGACTTTTTAAAATCAGCCCTTTTTGGGGACTTGGACTAAAATCGGGATTGGGGTTCAGGGTAGGAAAAAAAATTAAGTTTGATCTTTTGTCACAAATAGTCCCTGTCGTTAGTCCATTGTTAGTCCTTGTTAGTTTAGTTAAATATTAGTTAGTTAGTTTTAAATTAGTTTAATCAAGCTTTTCTTAACCATTAGATTATAAATTTAGGGGCTTTTAATTTTTTGTTAAAATTTATGCACTTTTTCTCCCACTTAGTGCGTAATGTATTTATAAAAATTTTTACTGTTACGATTTTATAACTCTAGTTATTTTTATAGTTTTTAATATTTAAATCTTAAAAAATTCATAAAAAAAATATTAATCATAAAAATATAAACGGTTTAAAAAAATAAAATTTCTTTTGTTCATTCTATTTGCAGGAAAAATATAAAAAACTTCCGTAGGATTATATTTTTCAAAAATTTTATTTTTAAAAGATGGATTTGTCCTCCGGTTTTTGTTTTGATCGTTTTTTGGGGTCAAACGACCTCCGTTTTTTTAGTGTAGTTTTTTTTTTAAATTCGATTATTGTCTTTAGAATCTATTTTAGCTTTTAAATTTGTTTCGGGTTTAATTTGAAAAATTTAGGTTTTTAGCCTCGTTTTTCATGCCGTTTTAGGGTTTAAGTTATTTTGCTTTGTCTTTTGGTTTTATTTAATCGTTTTTGTATTATTTAATGATAGAAATAGATAACCCATCATAACCTTGTCATATACAAACATCAATCATCAATCCGTCTTTCGATTTTCCCATTCAAGCCTCGTTTGGGAATAACGACCCGGGACTCATACTTCCGTTTGGTTACGTCTATATATTATTTTTGTGAAACATTTGACAAATCCTTGGTAAAGGTATTTGGTTGATTGTTTGCTTATATATTATATATATATATATATATATATATATATATAGGAAGGGATCAAGTGAGAAGAAAAGTATAATGAGAAGAATAGTAAGGTTTCTAGACAACATTTTTAAATCGGAATTGGTTGATGTAGGTGATCTGAAATGTGTGGTTGTGGTTTTTTCTTATCATTTCTCATTATAAGCTATTCTTCTCATTTGATCCATACTTCTCTATATTATATATATATATCTATATATATATTTCCTGATTCAATTTTTGGCGCCGCTGCGTGGGAGGCTGTATAAAAACGATTATCTGTTACGATTGACAATTTTTGTTTTTTTTTGAATCTGTGAATTTTTTCTTCTATAAAAAGATAAAAATATTGTTCATTTTCTTTTTTAGTATAATTATCATATTAAAAAACAAAAGAAAAACCAAAAATATAAAAAACATTGTCATAAAAAAAAAATTAAAATTCACAAATTGGTAAAATACCAAAACTATAATATTCTCACTGAGGTATTATCATAATAACTTCCGGTGAAACTTGTTGGTTCCAAACTGAAACAAAGATTTAAAAATTGCCTCATTTGTGTCTCTTACGACATGGCTCATCACTTTGAAAGTTAAACAATAACTATAAAGTGGGTTATAAGGGGGTTGTTCTAGGAACTATAAAACCCGAAAGGAGAAATACGCTTCGCTCTATCCTACTCCTTCGCTCACCTGTGGTTTATCTTTTGGAGAGCTACCGCGAGTAAGTAGATTATTTGGTTGAAGTCTGTCTTAATTCATTGTCCGGTAAAATACATGGTGAATTAATCCTATTGCAAATCCAAAAAAAAAATTTGTGGTAAATTTTCTTTTTATATTTTTGTTTTGTGCATGGCACTCGTCTCAAGCCCGTTAAACGTCGACAAACAAGTCGACAAACTTCTATTGATCACCAAATCTTGAGAAACAAATAACAATCAAGAAACTTTCATCCTCCATAGTTACGATGGACGATAATCGAACTATGACGCAATTACTCGAAGCACCCACCGAGGGTTACGAGGATGCGATCGTTGTTCCGAAAATTACCCCGAGCATTATTTGAGATCAAGCATGGTCTACTTAATCTTGTTCAAAACAAGCAATTTTTTGGACACGATAAAGAAGACCCACATGCTCACATCCGATATTTCAACAAGATCACTTCTACGATGAAGTTCCCGAACGTCCCGAGTACGTCGGTTAAGCTTATGCTTTTCCCATTTTCCCTCGAGGGAGCAGCCCGGATTTGGCTTGAAAAAGAGCCCCCTCAATCAATTCTTACATGGGATGATCTTGTTTCGAAATTCATTAACAAATTCTTCCCTCCCTCTAAAACAACAAATCTTCGAAATGAAATCACGAGATTTCAACAAAAATTTGATGAAACGTTTTACGAGGCATGGGACCGATTCAATGATCTTCTTAGGGGATGCCCGCATCATGGGTTTTCAGAATTGCATCAACTCGATACATTCTATAATTCCCTAAATTCGAATGATCAAGATTCATTGAACTCCGCTGCGGGTGGTAACTTTCTGGATAAAATGCCTCGAGAATGCCTAAAAATCATCGAGAGTAAGTCCAAAGTTCGTCAATCACAAAGCAAGGCCATTGTTTCCAAAGTGAGTACGAGCTCTGTTACCCCAGCAGTTTCATCCGATGTTGCTGAGCTGAAAGATATGGTTAGAGCATTGATTCTCGATAAGAAAAACCAAACTCCAGCTCCCGCTCCTGTAAAAGCAGTTGAGCAAAGTTGTGTAACTTGCGGGGGTGGTCATTCTTACCAAAATTGTCCAGCCATCGATGGCAACATTTATCGTGACAATATCCAAGAATACGTGTCACAAGCCGCCGCAGTTAACTACAACCAAGGGAATGCCAGTTACTGACCTCAGATGGTTGCCAACCAAATTCGACCTCCCGGTTTTCCTCCTTTGCAAAACCATCAAAACAACCAAAATTGGGGGATCAATTTCAACCAAAATCGGGGGAACAATTTTAACCAAAATAGGGGTAATAATTTCAATCAAGGACAAGTTTACCAACCCCAGATTAATCAACCCCCGACTTTTCAAGCTCCACCTTACCAAGCTCCCGCTCCAGCTCCTCCAGCACCAAGTGTGTCTAAGTCTGATTTTGATAACTACGTCAAAGCAAATGACGCGGTTATGCAAAATATGCAAAATCAAATGGCGAATATAACGGACTTGTTCACCAAATTCATGAATAGTAATACCACTTTAACTTCGGGCTTGGGCTCTCTTCCAAGCAACACCATTGCTAACCCGAAAAGTGATGTGAAAGCAATCACTACCCGAAGCGGTGTTTCTTATAATGGACCTCAAATTTCTTCTCTTCCTAAAGAGATGGAAAATGAACCCAAGGTGACAAAGGATACAGTGCAACCAAGCACCGAAAACATCCAACCTCCGATGGTCCAAACTAATGACCAAATTGGTGATCCCGTTGTTGCTTCAAAGACTAAACCAACCTTGCCTTATCCTTCAAGGGCCAACAAAGAGAAGCTCCGTGAAAAAGACGATCTTCTAGCTTCAAAATTTATGGAGATTTTTTAGAATCTCCATTTCGAGCTAAGTTTCGCGGACACTCTCCTACACATGCCTAAATTTGCACCAATGTTTAGAAAGCTCCTCAATGACAAATATAAGATAATTGAGTTGACAAAGACACCGGTAAACGAGAATTGCTCGGCAGTTATCCTAAAAACGTTTCCTAAGAAACTTGGAGACCCCGATAGATTTCTTATACCGTGTGATTTTCCGAAGATGAATGAATGCTTAGCCTTGGCCGATCTCGGTGCAAGCATCAACCTAATGCCTCTCTCCATTTGGAAAGAACTAAGTCTCCCAGCTTTGACCAAAACCCGAATGATACTTGAACTTGCCGACCGAACGATTTCTACTCCAACCGGCATCGCCGAGGATGTTTTCGTGAAAGTTGGAACGTTCTTCTTTCCTGCCGATTTTGTGGTCGTTGATTACGTTGCCGATCCTCGGGTTCCCCTAATCTTAGGAAGACCTTTCTTGAGGACGGCACGTGCCTTGATCGATGTTCACGGTGAACAAATGACCCTTAGGCACGATGACCAATCCGTGACCTTCAAAGTTGGTGATACTAAGACTTTCTCCTACAATATCATTGAATCGGTTAACCGAGTCGATGTTATTGACATTGCTTGTGAAGAATATGTTCAAGAAGTACTTGAAATTTCTGAAAGTGGCAATCCCACTTCTACTACGCATTCGCTTTCTGTGAAGATGGTAAAGGCCAGCCACTGTGATGTGTTTATTGTGAGTTGGTGATGGTGTCTCACCCGTCCTCCTGCGTTTTGCTGAAGGGTTGTGTGTGAATGTTATCTGTTCTACGGGCAGGGGTTGAACTTTACATTAACAGACTCTAATCAACTTTATTGCTTCATTTGGAGTCAAGAAACCCACATCTTTCACTTTTCCTATTTGGTGTCGAAGATCTACAAGAAGGGTAAGTAATATTATATGATCACTATTAAAGTTGACTATATAAAGTTGACTATTTAAGTCATTAAAGCTTATTAGGTTTAGGACTATGTCTATTTTAGCTTATTTGCTGTTTGATACCTTATTTTAAGTCAAGAAACCTGATTATATAACGTTGACTATTTTGCGACTAAATAAGCAGATGGGCTTTTGAGATTAAATTCCTTCTATTACGCCATTTGTGCGGCTAACAGATTTCATGCTTGAGAAACGAGCTGGAATGCCCCTTCTGCACCTACAAACTTGTTCTTATCAGGATGAAGTGATAAAGCTAGTTTCTATAATGTTTCTTCACAGTTGTAACAATTCGTCATTTCAGGTCATTTTGCGACTCAATTCTTTCCATTATTTATTTTTAGGCTTTTACGCGTTTGCTTTTAATTTCCATCGTTTAGTTAAATCGCGTAAACTAAAAATCAACATTCAACGTAAACGGGCATCAAACAACTAAAAGTTTACGTCAAGCAAGTGTCATATAATTATTATGAGGATAATTTATAACTTTTTATATTTTATTTTTATTGGTTACGAAAAACGTTTACGTTTCGCAATAAAATACATTTAGGCATACACAGAAGCACCAATACCTATCTATACTTAAACAAATACCCACTATTATACTCAATACCCAAAATTAAATCATTTTCTACTCTTATAACCACTAGGGCCGGATCTACAAAGAATAAAACACCAAACCATTTCAAATTATACTTTCAGATAATGCACATGCTTAAATCTTCCACTAATGTCATCTCATCCACCTAGGGAGGAGGAGAGAACTTGTACCCTTTGTACTCATACCACTCTTGATATATGGTTTTGCTAGTTGGTTTAAGAAATACTTCCACTATATAAAGAGGCATAATGCAAGACTTATTACCTTTCCATTTGCAAGTAAACTCACCAAAAATACTCTCTTGTTTCCCTTGTAAAAGCCACGGCTCAACATTGCTTTCTAGGGTTTCCAAAGTTTGATTTTAACAAAGATTATAAGTATACTAGTGTTCTTAGGTATAATATCTAAGGTATATCAAGGTGGTTTGGAAGCTTTGGTGTTGATTATACAAGGTTTATATCAAAAAGATAATTAGGGTTTTTTTGGAAGTATTTAGGATTAAATATGTAGGTTTGATTTGTGTAGCATCTTCTTGCATCTTCTTGCATATTCATTTAGGTCTAAACATAACCCCTAATCTTTCTAATTATTCAATTTCATATTTTATATCATTTTATAATTGTTAATCACCACCTAGGGTTTATTTTGTGGATTTATAAAATGTAATGAGCATAATATTGGATTCAAATTTATATGTTTATGTAATGGATTGATGTTAAAAATATAATAGAACATAAGAATATACTTTATATAAGTATTGGTTAATTTATAAATCTAGTTTATAAATTACATTGTTAATAAGCTTATTGTAAAGTTTATATCTAAATTATTGTGAGGACAAGTTACTTGGACACCTTACTTAGACATAATGATGGACACAATTTAGAGGACCTAAAATGTACCAAAGAAGTGGTATAAAATAATTTGGAGGACTTGTACAAATTAACCAAGTAATAAATTATAAAAACTAGTTTATATTTATATATATATATATATATATATATATATATATATATATATATATATATATATATATATATATATATCAAACTGTTTTAACCATTATGTTGAGATTTGAAATTTTATAAATTGTGGAAGTATTTTTATATAATAGTACATTCCATAAGGAAGGAACTCGAAAAACGAAGCCATAACAAAGAAGTTATGATATTTACAAGATTACGATAATTAAATACATAAAAGTGTTTTTATAAAAGTAGTTTTATAAAAACTGGCATTGTTTCAGATTTGGTAAAAATAAATGGATATTTTATAATGATAGTACATGTTATGAGGATTCCAAGCATATAAGAAACTCAAAAAATAAAGCTATAACGAAGAAGTTATGATATTTACAAGATTACGATAATTAAATATATAAAAGTGAAAGTTTAGAGGCTTAAAAGAAAGTTCTCTCAAGATGGAGAAATCCGGCCGCCCCCAAAATAAAAACTTTCCGACACTTTAATCCTATCCTTTCTTGATTAATATCCCAGGATCTTTCTTTGGGTTTTAAGCAATTAGGGTGTGCGTTTTTTATTCTGTTTATTTGGGCTCTTTTGGTGGTTATTATTCAAAACCATTCATTCAATTATATTATTATGTTCTTTGCTTGGATCTGAAATACCCTATAACAATTGTGTTACATCTGTTAATAAGGTGTAATCGCTTCTTATTTGGTTGCTGATTTCCATTAAACGATCAAGGTAAGTCTTTAGGGTTTTGACTTTTAGGGTTTCTTTGCTGCGGTTGTGGAATCTTGCTGGTCGTGTGGGTGATTGTTATTGGGTTAGTGGTTTGTAAGAGATGGTAAAGACACGTTCGGGTATTAAAAATGGTGATGAACCATTGAAATCAATATTGAAGGATCCTAAGGTTTCGGCTGATAAGACTAAAAGGAATGTATCCATTGAAAGTACGACTACAGTATGGGAGGTTATGGATACTGATTTCCCAACTCCTATCAAAAGTGTTTGGAGGGATGATGAATCTGATGGTCACGAATCTTGTGTGAATACCATTTTAAATGCTGCTCAACAGGCATCTAAAGATGATGAGAGTATGTGAATTTAACTAATGATGCTGAGGGATCAAGGTTACACGGTGTTCAAAAGGGAACTGATGATGAGTATAACAAGAATGTAGATGAGCAGTTTGATTCACAGTTTGTGAATGATGGCAATTCATCAGCTAGTCCATCTTTTGCTAGTGTTGTTAGCCCGAAACTTGTGACTAGTAAAACTGCTTTCGCACATTTGTTAATGATGAACGGTTGGATAATTTTGATTGTGTGCTTCCACAGGTTGCGGCAAACATGGTAAAAGGTAGATATGATAACTCACTTGTGGGTTTCTTTGTTGGAAAAAGTTTAGCTTTCCCGGTGGTTCAAAATTATGTTAATAATGTTTGGAGCAAATTCGGGCTAGTAAAGCTTATGAAAAATGATGATGGTGTTTATTTATTCAAATTTTCATTTAAGTCAGGAATGGAACAAGTGCTTGAAAGGGGCCCATGGTTGATTCGTAAGTCCCCTATTATTCTCAATAAATGGTCTTCTAGTATGTCATTGAAAAAAGGCGAGGTGACTAAAGGTGCCTGCTTTGGGTTAGAATGACGAAGTACCGATACTTGCTTAAAACTTTAGAAAGATGGGGTTGAGTCTGAGTGCTACTCAAATAGGTAACATTTATGTTGGTTGCGTTTACTAGTTCTATGTGTGGCCGTGTCATGGGGTTGAATTGGTTTTGTGCGGGCTTTATTGAGGTTTGTTCAGAGATGTGATTTGAAATAAGAAGTTGTTATGGAGCTATTCCGCATGAGGAGGGAGATCACATTGTGTATATTAAGGAAGTTATTAGGGTGGAGTATGAGTGGAAGCCACCACATTGTATAGAATGTAAGAGTTTTGGACATAGCCCTACTACATGTCCTAATCACGTTAAAGAGGTTGCTCCTAAAGCTCCGTCATTGGCTGATAAGCCTAGTCCTATGGAAGATCAAGAAGAAGGTTTTGTTGAAGTTAATAACCGAAAGAAGAAAGGGAAGGCTGGTTCAAATCAACATTGTCAAATCAGTGGTATTAAACTCTCTAAACTAAAGTCTAACTTTCAATATCGTCTGTTTTCGAATCGGGAAGGATATGGATGTGCTTTTAACTAGGAGTAATGGTATTTACAAAGGGTTCATTCTGTCAGCCAATTGTTGTTAAAAGCCTACTTACTTGGATAATTCTGTTTCAATTAAAAATTCATTTGATGCTCTTATGGATAACAGTTATGAAGCAAATGAGACTAACAAGCAAACATTGTCTGAGTGGGCTGAAGACGTTGAGTCTGATGATGAAGTGGATGAGGTGTTATATCCAGAAGGGAATAAGTTTGAAGATCAATTTGATATCCGACTTAAAGGTCGAGCTAGGAAATTAGTTTTTATTGCTTGTTTGCTTCTCTGAAGATAGGATGGTCTTCTATGATTTAGCTTTGTGTTAGCTTTTGATGTTTGGGGTCTTGAGATTGGTTTGTCATCTTCTGTTGGTCTTTAGTTTTTGCACCTTGGTGCTTTCTTGGTTTTTCCCATGTAACGGGATGGGTTGTAGGATTCACCTACACCTTTTGTACTTCAACGTTTTTTTGGAGTAATATATTTTACCGGGGAAACCCTTTACCCAAAAAAGTGTTTTTATAAAAATAGTTTTATCAAAACTAACACAGATTCGAAAATGATAAAATTTTATAAATATTTTATTATGGTAGATCATTTCAATAGGAAACCGTGCATATTAAGAACTCTAAGAACGGAATTAAAATGAATGAGTTACGAGTTTTGAAAGATTTAAAGTTATAAAAATAGTTTTATAAACACATTTTGAATATACTGTTTTGACTCAGATTTTTATAAAAAAGTGATTATTTTATTTGAATAGATTATTTCATCATGATTTCATATATATAAAGAACAAGCGAAACGGAGTTAAAATGAGCAAGTTTTGCATTTTAAAGATTTCGGATAAATAGAAATTACAAAAACTAAATTATTTTTATAAACAATTTTCTGTAATTTTTATAAAAAAATAGAACCTGTTAGAAACTTAAATATGGTTTATGAGTGTTTTCGAGTCCGTTTGGGCTATAAAACCTTAAGAAATATTGTCGTACCATTTATATAATATTTATATACGTTTTTTACTTTATAAATATTATTTTATAAAACAATTAAACTAATTATATAATATCATTATATAATCAATAAAAATATTAAATCATGTATTATTAACAAATAATCAGTTGTTGGACAAAGATAACAATTTATATTACGGATACATATACGTAGACATTTATTTATCAAATATGATTTAAATATTGTTTTGACATTTTAAATTAAACAAAAACTATTAGGTGTTGGTGTAACTCTATAACTTATGATGTTGTATTTATATTAAATGCATTATACTCATACGGCCTATAATTAATTAGGTTGCATTCGGATTTCTTGAGATATTCCCCTTACTTGATTTATATAATCAACACATTCACTTGAGGTGAGTTCATAGCCCCATTTTTATACGATTCCAATGATTTACAATTCTCGAGGTGAGAAACATGCATTGTTTTACATTTGAATGCAAATACACTTTAAACAAATTACGAGGTTGCCTAAGTAGCTATAACCCACTATGCCCATGAATCGTGAACTTTTAATTACTGGATTATAAGCGCGAATGTTATGAATAGATCTATTTCGGAATAACATCCCCGTTCGGGTGAGTAGCGCTCACTAGTTTCGACGGTACCGAAACGACGAACGTATACCAAGTTGGACTTTGGATGTTGCGGGTTGAACATCTATACGAGCACATTATTGGCATTAATTTGCACACATACATATTGTAGCTTCAGTGTCATGAGCTTAGCACATGCGTAATTATATTTTGAGATATTGTATGTCTTACATATCTTGCATTTTGAAATCTTGAGGTCTTACTTTATACATTACTTAAACCTGTAAATTCACCAACTTTATGTTGATGTTTTAAAGCATGTTTTCTCATGTCAATATGGTGCAAGAAATAAGGATACATTGATGGTCATCATTTTGAGAGTCATATTGCATGAAGATTTAAGTGCATTACATTTTGAAGTATTTGTTATGTATTAAAATCTTTTACATTTACAAGGATGAACAAGTTAAGCTTTGGGCTTATGTAACAAACAAGTTTATTAAATCCAATGTATCATTTTCAAACGACACATATAGAGGTCGTTCTCACATCTTGTGCTATTAATCTATGATGTAACACACCCAGACCCTTATTCCACTGCTATCCTATTTGGGGGTGTTACATATTGGTATCTAGAGCCAATGTTATAGAGAACTAGGTCAAATGTTTTGCTTTGAGATTATCACCGCTTTTCACAACTTTGATCATACAATGTTTTTTACGGGACTTACATACATATTTGATTGCATTAGTGGTGACTACTTAGTTCTTATCATATATCATATATGTACTTTTATTATTTTAGTATATTTCTATATCTGGGTCTTATATAATATACTTATATAAGTTTATTTTATTGTTACAGCAATCATGTCATCTTCGACGGTCACCTACAAATTTGTTTACAATGATTATGAGCCATGGATATTCTAGTGGGTTTCTAATGATGAGCCAAAGGCACCTCAGTCCCCAGGACAAGCACCACCATCTTTAGACTACGTGCCTGGTCCTGAGTACCAACCTTCACCGAACTATATGCCTGGCCCTGAGAAGCCAGAGTAGGCACCGCTTTCACCAGATTATGTACCTGAGCCTGAGTACCCGGAGTACTTGGCACCATCTGTTGGGATTAAAAGCCTTCTTGAAATTACTACTGCTCAGGTTAGAGTTACTGCTGCTAAGCAAAACTTATTGTTGCTCCGTAATCTTAATGAAAAATATGTTAAGTAGTTAGTACTGCTAGTGTAACTTAGTACTGCTAGTATATGTTAGTACTGCTAGAGTAAAGTTAGTACTGCTGGTGAAGATTAAATAAAATGTTCTAAGTAGTTACTACTGCTTGTACACAGTTAATGCTGCTGGTGTATAAGTTACTACTATTGGTGTTCAGAGTTGATGCTGCTAGTATAAAGCTACAACTGCTGAAAGATTAAGACTGTTGAAAGAGTTTCTACTGTTAAGGGATGGATACAGATAGAAGAAAGGATAAATATTGCTTAAAAATCAAGATTACGTACGTGATAAGTATGAGTTATTTATAGAATAGATCTTAGAGAATATTCTAAGTTTTAGGAATATATTGTAATCCCATTAGGACTCCTTGGTGTATAAATGGAGGTCCTAGGGTATAGAGTTCTATGTACAAAAAAATGAGTCATTTATAGAATTGTCATAGCTTTAAGGTTTTGTAACCTTAATACTAGTTAGAGTATTCGTATTAATATATTGAAGCTTTGTTTGTTAATCTGTGTGTTCATTAGAATTACTGTTCTATTGCATATTCTTCTTATTTATCAAAGATTAGATTTCGCATAATCTTTGATATATTTTACAAAGTTTCTATCATAGTTATGTAGGATTTATCTTGCATAACTAAACCTTACACAAGCTAAGGATTCAAGGATCTTTTAACGACGGGGGCGGGTCTCTTGGTGATCAACAAGTTGGATCAGAGCATTGTTGACTTTGAGAACTTGGTAGAAGAAATGCTTTTAATACAAGGTTGTTTGTTTAACAATGATTGGTCACAGACCTCAGCACATATGGTGGCTGCATCAAAAGTGCCTATGCTCAAACCAGGTGAGTATGAGCTTTGGAGGATGAGGATGGAATAGTACATCCAGATGATTGATTATTCTCTATGGAAAGTCATAGACGAAATGCTAAATTGCACCTCCAAATAACAAAAGTTGTTAAAGGTGTTGAGACTATAATTACTCCTACAACTGCTGAAGAAAAGGCACAAAGGAGGTTAGAGTTAAAGGCAAGAGGCACTTTATTGATGGGAATCCCTAATGAACATCAATTGAAATTTAACTCCATCAAAGATGCCAAGTCATTGCTGCAGGCTGTTGAGAAGAGGTTTGAGGAAATGCTGTACTAAAAGCTCTGAGGAATCTTCTTACAGCAGTAGTCATGAAAATTTTACTGATTCTTAGGTCAGAGGTGTTAGATCAACTTTTGATAGGCTTCAAAAGGCTTATAAGTCAGTTGGAGATTTCACCCCCCCCCACCCCCCCCCCTTGGGTGAAAGTATCTCACAAGAAGATGTGAATCAGAAGTTCTTAAGAAGTCTGCCACCATAATGGAACGCATATACCATTATGTGGAGGAACAAGCCTGAGATAGATACATTAAGCTTGGAGGATCCTTACAACAGCATGAAGATCTATGAACCAGAGGTCAAAGGGACATCAAGCTCAAGCACAAACACGCAAAACGTAGCCTTTGTGTCCTTAAACAGCACCAGCAGTACAAATGGAGCAGTTAATACTACTCATGGTGCTACAACTGCTAGCACTCAAGCTACTGTTGTTAACCCAACAACAATCGACAACTTGAGTGATGTTGTCATATGTGCTTTCTTTGCAAGTCAACCAAACAGTCCACAACTTAACAATAAGGACTTGCAACAAATTTCTCCTGATGATTTAGAAGAGATGGATTTAAGGTGGCAGATGCTATGTTAACAATGAGGGCAATGAGATTCTTGAAGAACACTGGAAGGAAGTTTTCTATGAATGGTAGTGAGACCATTGGGTTTGATAACTCCAAGGTGGAGTGTTACAACTGCCATAAAAGGGGACACTTTTCAAGGGAGTGCAGGGCTCCAAGGAACTAAGAAAACATGAATAGAGAGAACACAAGAAGAGTTGTACCAGTGGAGACAACTACTTCTAATGCTTTGGTGTCTTATGATGGTTCTGGTTATGATTGGAGTGGTCAAGCAGAAGAATGTCCAACTAACTTTGCACTCATGGCTTACTCTTCTACAAGCTCTAACTCTGAGGTATCTACTAATTTCCAAACTGTTATCATCTGTTGGAAAATGTAAAATTCTAAAGAAAAATTGAATAGCTGTTAAAAGAATTATGTATTTGTATTGTTTTATGTATTGCTTATAAAACAGAGTTAGAGTCTTAAGAATGCAAGACTTCTAGTTATATAGAATAAATGGTGGTGTTTATGAGGAAGATATCAAGGTCTTAAAACGTGAGATTCATTTAAGAGAAGTATCCATTACAAAGCTTAGGAGGAAGTTGGAACTGGCTCTAAAACAAAAAGATGAAATTCAGCTAACAGTAGAAAATTTTGAGAATTTATCTAAAAACTTAAGCAAACTAATAAACTGTCAGATTGTTGATAAGTGCAAAATAGGTTTAGGGTATAATGTTGTTCTACCTCCTTATACAAGAAACTTTATGCCTCTAAAACCTAATTTGTCATTATCTGGTCTAGAAGAGTTTGTGAATGAGCCTACAGTTAAGAAGCCTGTAGTTGAGACTAGTGAAGCTAAGGCTGGTGCGGACAAGCCTAAGGTGGTTAAGAAGAACTTTGGTCCCCCACTTATTGAAGATTAGATATCAGATAGTGAGGATGAAGCTGAGTCAAAGCCTAAGATAGAGAAGAAAATTGTTAAACCTAGTTTTGCTAAAATAGAGTTTGTTGAATCTAAAGAGGAAGTAAAATCTCCTAGGAACACAACTATTAAACAAGATGATCAAAATAGGCTAAACACACATAGTCCTAGAGGAAACCAAAGAAACTAGAATTACATGATGTCTCAAAGATTAGGGAGTAATTTCGAGATGATTAACAAAGCTTGCTATGTGTATGTAAGTTTTGATCACCTGCAGTATGATTGTTATAACCATCAAAGAAAATTTAATAATAAAAAGATGGTAAAACCAGTGTGGAACTATACTCAAAGGGTGAATCACCAGAATATTTCTAGTATGACTCACCCCAGTCCTAAAAGGAACATGATTCCAAAAGCAGTATTAATGAGGTCAGGCCTAGCATCACTTACTACTGCTACACCAGTGTTATAACTGCTTAATCCAAACAAAAAATTTGTTAGTGGGGGGGGGGGGGGGGGGGGGGGGGGAAAAAATAGTGCAAGACCAATGACAAATGTTTTTAATAAAGCACATTCAACTGTTAGAAGGCCCTATTAACAACAAAACATCAACTAAAAATAGTAATTTCAATCAAAAGGTTAATATTGCTAGGCCAAAAGTAATACTTAATGCTGTTAAGGGAAACCAAGTTAATACTGCTAGGCTAAAAGCAGTATTTAATGCTGTTAAGGGAAACCAAGTTAATACCGCTAGGCCAAAAGCAGTACTTAATGTTGTTAAGGGAAACCAGGTTAATGTTGTTAATGCCTCAGCTTGTTGAGTTTAGAAACCAAACTAAGTCATAGACCCATGTTCTAAATCACAACAATGCATCAATCAACCCTGAAAAGTGGATTTATGTTGATGCACAAGCGTAGATCCAAGTTAGTGATGGCTTGGGTCCCAAAAGAAGCTGATTTTTATTATGTGAGGGAAATCAACAATACAAGATTTGCAGGAGAAAGGAGTGGATGACAGTGGATGCTCAAGGCACATGACAGGGAACATGTCCTATCTTACTAACTTTGAAGAAATTGATGGAGGATATGTTGCCTTTGGAGGAATCCCTAAGGGGGAAAACACAGGCATAGTACAATCAAGAACTAGTAATTTTGATTTTGAGAATGTGTATTTCGTAAGAGAGTTTAAGGTTTAACCTCTTTAGTGTCTTCAAAAATGTGTGGACAAAAAGAATAGTGTTCTCTTTATGAACTGTATGTATTATTTTATCTCTAAATTTAAGTTAACTGATGAAAGTCTATGTTTTACTTTAAAAGTTTTAGAAAGTAACAATATGTATTAGTGTTTGATTTAAAGATATTATTCCTAAAGGAGGGTCTAATTGTCTCTTTGCTAAAAGCACATCTGATGAATCTAAACTTTAGCATAGGAGGCTTGGACACATAAATTTTAAAACTATGAATAAACTGGTTAAAGGAATAAGAGGTTTACCTTCAAAACTTTTTAAAGATAATCAAACATGTGTTGCTTGTCAAAAGGGAAAGCAACATAGAGCTTCTTGTAAGTCCAAAACAGTAAGTTCAATCAGCTAACCTTTAAATATGTTGCACATGGATTTGTTTGGTCCAACATTTATAAAAAGCTTAATGAAAAAGATATATTGCCTAGTTGTCACAGATGATTACAGTAGGTTTAGTTGGGCTTTCTTTCTAGCTACTAAGTATGAGACTAGTGGCATTCTTAAGTCTTTTATAACTAGAATAGAAAATCTAATAGATCAAAGGGTTAAGGTAATTAGATGTGACAATAGAACTGAGTTTAAGAATAAGGAGATGAATAAGTTTTGTGAGAGAAAAGGTATTAAAAGAGAATTTAGTGTGGCTAGAACTCCTCAACAAAATGGAGTAGCTGAGAGGAAAAATAGAACACTAATTGAGGCTTCTAGGACAATGCTAGTTGATTCTAAGCTACCTACTACTTTTTGGGCTGAAGCAGTTAATACTGCTTGCTATGTGCAATGGGTTAGTAACTAAGCCTCTAAACACGACCCTTATGAACTTATTTTTTTGTAGAAAACCAGATTAGGCTTCAGAAACCATTTGGGGTCCTATTTACAATTTCTCAATACCATAGATCACTTAGGAAGTTTGATGGTAAGGCTTGATGAAGGATTCTTTGTTGGGTACTCAATCAATTGTAAAGCATTTAGAGTATTCAACAGTAGAACAGGATAGTTGATGGAGAAACATGAATTCTAGTTTAGTGAGAATACACCTAATATTGCAAGAAATGGACCAAATTAGCTTTTTGATATTGATGCACTAACACAGTCAATGAATTATAAGCCAGTTGTTGCAGGAAATCAGTCTAATAGTAATGCAGATACAAAAGCATGTGATGATATAAGTAAAGCTAGAATGAAGACAATACCTAGCAAAGATTACATTCTGCTACCATTGTGGACTATTGATCTACCTTTCTCTCAATGTTCAAAGAGTTCTCCTAATGATGGATCCAAACCTTCAAGTGATGATGGAAAGAAGGTTGATGAAAATCTAAGAAAAGAGAGTGAATTTAATGATCAAGAGAAGGAAGATGGTGTTAACAGCACTAACAATGTTAATACTGCTAGCATAAATGAGGTTAATGTTATTGGTGCAAAAACAAGCATTGAACTTCCAGATGATCTAAGTACGCCTGCTTTGGAAGATATTGTCTATTCAAATGATGAAGATGTTGGTGCATAGACTGACATAAACAATTTGGATGCATTTATGCCCGTCAGTCCTATTCCAACTACAAGAGTACATAAAGATCATCTAGTTGAACAAATTATTGGAGACTTGAATTCAGCACCTCAAACAAGAAGAATGACAAAGAATTTGGAAGAACATGGTTTGTTTAGTTTAGTTCAGCAAAGAACAAACCATAAAGACTTTCAAAACTACTTGTTTGCTTGCTTTTTATCACAAGAAGAACCCAAAAAGGTAATTCATGCATTGAAGGATCCAAGCTGGATAGAGGCTATGCAGGAAGAGCTTCTACAATTCAAGTTACAAGAAGTTTAGACTTTGGTGGAGTTACCTAATGGAAAAAGGGCTATTGGCACTAAATGGGTCTTCAGGAATAAAAAGGATGAAAGAGGAATTGTGATTAAAAATAAAGCAAGATTGGTTGCTCAAGGGTACACACAAGAAGAAGGGATTGACTATGATGAAGTCTTTGCCCTTGTTGCAAGAATTGAAGCAATTAGGCTATTTTTAGCCTATGCCTCATTTAAAGACTTTGTGGTGTACCAGATGGATGTCAAGAGTGCTTTTCTTTATGGTAAGATTGAAGAGGAAGTCTATGTTTGTCAACCACCAGGATTTGAAGATCCAGACTTCCCTGACAGAGTATACAAAGTAGAAAAGGCACTTTATGGACTGCATCAAGCTCCTAGAGCATGGTATGAAACCTTGTCAACATATCTGTTGGACAATGGGTTTCAAAGAGGGAAAATTAACAAGACTTTGTTTATCAGAAGAGAAAAAGGTGATATTTTGTTAGTTCAAGTGTATGTAGATGATATCATTTTTGGCTCTACAAAGAAATCATTATGCACTGAGTTTTAGAAGATGATGCATAAGAAGTTTTAGATGAGTTCTATGGGTGAACCCACATTCTTCTTAGGACTGCAAGTAAAGCATAAGAATGATGGGATTTTTATCAGTCAAGACAAGTATGTGACTGAGATTTTGAAGAAATTTGGTTTTACTGATGTCAAGACAGCAAGCATACATATAGAAACTCAAAAGCCTTAACTCAAGAATGAAGATGATGAAAAAGTGGATGTTTATTTATATACATCAATGATTGGTTCATTGATGTATCTTACATCTTTAAGACCTGATATTATGTTTGTAGTGTGTTCATGTGCTAGATACTAAGTCACTTCAAAAGTTTCACATCTTCATGTATGAAAAGGATTTTTAGGTACTTAAAAGGTCAACTAAAATTAGGCCTTTGGTATCCAAAACATTCTCCTTTTGATTTGGTAGCATACACAGATAGTGATTATGCTGGAGCAAGCTTGGATAGAAAGTCTACAACAGGAGGTTGTCAATTCCTTGGATGTAGATTGATATCATGGCAATGCAAGAAACAGACAGTGGTTGCAAATTCCACAACAGAAGCTGAGTATGTGGCTGCTTCAAGTTGTTATGGACAAGTGCTTTGGATTCAGAATCAACTACTTAATTATTGGTACAATTTTATGCATACTAAGATCTTTATTGACAATAACAGTACTATTTGCATAATTAAAAATCATGTTTTTCATTCAAAAACAAAGCATATAGAGATCAGACATCATTTTATTAGAGATTGTAATGAAAAGAAATTGATTCAAATGGTCAAAATCCATACCAACAAGAATGTTGCAGATTTGCTTACAAAAGCTTTTGATGTAAGTAGATTTCAATATTTGATTGTTAGTATTAGAATGCTAAATCTTTAAAGTCTTTTATCTCTTTATGTTTTTGTATGAATTAATACTATCATTCATGTCATTAAAAGTTTCTGCTGTTAAGTATAATTAAAACTGCTTGTTATACTTCATACTGCTGAGTTTCTACTATACCTTTGAAAAGTAATTTTTCAAGAGCTACGCGTGAAGTAGTTGATTTATTTGGTTTAAAGTCTCTTTCGTGTACCGTTAAAATCATAAAAAAAATAAAATAAAAAATTTAGTGTAAAGTTTTGCTTTTTAATTTTTAGTTTTTTCTTTTTATGCGCACTCGTTCGCAATCTCGAAGACGTCGACAACAACAAATCCTTCCGGTAGAACCAATTGTTGAACAAAACGTTGTTCCAATGGCAGACAATCGAACAATGGCCCAAATGTTACAAGCACCTATCGAAGGTTATGAAGATGCTATAGTTATCCCACCGATCAATGCTAACAATTTCGAGCTCAAACAACCTTTAATCAATCTTGTGCAAAGTAATAAGTTTACGGGTAGACAAGATCCCCACAATCACCTTCGATTTTTTAACAAGGTCACTTCAACGTTTAGACATCCAGAAGTTCCGAACACTTCGGTAAAGCTTTTGCTTTTCCCTTTTTCTCTAGACGGTGAAGCCCGAGATTGGTTAGACAAGGAACCTCCTAGATCAATTCTCACATGGGACGACCTTGTTTCAAAATTTATAAACCAATATTTCCCACCTTCAAAAACCACTTACTATCGGAATGAGATCATCACTTTTTATCAAAAACCAAACGAAGCCTTTAATGAAGCATGTAAACGTTTTAAAGGACTCCTTCGTCAATGTCCTCACCATGGCTGTGTCAGAACTCCAGCACACAAACGCGCCCCCGCCCCAACAACTCGATACTTTTTACAATTCTTTGAATTCAAACGATCAAGATGCCTTAGATTCTGCAGCAGGTGGCAATTTTTTAGACAAGATGCCTCAAGAAGGTTTAGCGATTATTGAAAGCAAGTCAAAAGTTCGTTACTCCAGAAGTCGTGCTAATGATTCAAGAGTGAGTACGGATGCTCCTCTTTCTAATTCTTCACCTTCTAATAATTCTTTCGATATGCAACAAATAGCCGCTTCTCTCGAGGATAAGATGACTATCAAGATGAACAAAATGTTGAATGAAATGAAAGCTTTAGTTGTTACTACTCCTGCACCAGTCAAAGCAGTTGAGGAAGTATGTGTCACTTGTGGATCAAAATCACCATGTTAATCATTGCCTTTAACCCGAGGTGGAAAACGATTTTCCGTTTTTCAAGACAATAACAACAATTTCAACAAACCGCAGCCTGGCAATTTTCTCCAAAGAAACCAACCTTCCAATTTGGCAAGTCAAATGAGACCACCGGGTTTCAATCAACCGAATGTCCAAAACAACCAAAACCGATATCAAGGAACCAATCTACTTTTCAACCAAAAACGTGGAAACAACTTAATCAAAACCGTAAACAACCAAAATCAAGTTAAATCAGCTCCACCATACCAACCACCAATCAATCAAGTCTTACCTTACCAACCTCCAACAAATAGTGTTTTGAAAACGGATTTTGAAAGCTACGTCAAAGCAAACAATGCGATATTAAAAAATGTGCAAAATTAAAATCAAGGATTGCAAAATCAAATGGCAAATGTTACAAGTTTGTTAACAAGCCCTTTGCACAAGTTTGATGATTTAGTCATATAACCAACCTTCAAGTTCAAGTTCTTTACCTAGCAATACCATTCCAAACCCAAGAAACGAAGCCAAGGCAATTACAACTCGTAGTGGTGTTTCATACGATGGACCTCCAATTCCACCGCCGGTGGTGGAAAAGGAAAGTGAGGTGACAAAGGATACGGAGCTACCAAGCACCGAAGACATCCAACCTCCTCCATTGGTCCAAGAACAAACCAAAGACAAAGAACCAATCAAAGAACCTTCTTTCGTTGCTAACAAAGCCAAACCTAATTTGCCTTACCCCTCAAGACTTAACAAACAAAAGATTCGTGAAAAGGATGATATCCTAGCTTCAAAGTTTATGGAAATCTTCCGTAATCTTCACTTTGAGCTAAGTTTCGCGGATGCTCTCATTCATATGCCAAAGTTTGCTCCGATGTTCAAAAAGATGCTTAATAACAAAGACAAGTTAATTGAGTTAACCAAAACACCGTTGAATGAAAATTGTAGTGCGGTTGTCCTTAAAAAGCTTCAGAAAGCTGAGGGTGGACCCCGGTCGATTTCTTATTCCATGGATTGTTTCGAGATGTTCGATAGTTACTTAGCCCTTGCCGATTTAGGTGCTAGTATCAATCTCATGCCTTTATCCATTTGGAAAAAGCTTCAACTCTCAGGCCTAACCGAAACAAAAATGGTATTAGAATTAGCCGACCGAACAATTTCCAAACCAACCGGTGTAGCTGAAAATGTTTTTGTCAAAGTAGGGAAGTTTTACTTTCCCGCCGACTTTGTTTCTTGATTTTTATAGCTTGATCCTGAGTACCGTAGATAGACTCGGGCGAACCTTCTTGGACAGCTCATGCTTTAAATCGATTTTACGAAGGAGAAATTACTCTATAGGAATGATGAACAATCTTTAACCTTAAATGTGGTGAGAGCACCTTCCATTTCCTACAAGCAATCTTGAATCTCTGAAAAGGTTGATCTAGATCGATGCAACATGTGAAGAAGTACTCAAAGAAGTACTTGGATTTTCCGAATTCCGTTTCTTAACAACAATCCTTCTCCGTACTTCGATCCATATGTTCTACTTCATCTCCAACGCTTACTCCGTTTGATGAAAGTGATTTTCTACTCTTTGAAGAAGCCGATGCTTTTATAGCAATCGATGATGAACCAGTTTCACCAGTTTTCAATGCTACGTATTACGATCCCGAGGGTGACATTCTCATTCTCGAGGCACTTCTTAACAATGATCCATTACCTCACCCAAACCATGGTGATTACTTACCAGAGCTTCAAAAAGATCTTAAAGTTGTCGAACCAAAGAAGTCTTTAGTCGAATATGCTACTTCTTATGAACCAAAAGATGAAATTCCCGAAGTCGAGCTTAAAGAGTTACCTCCGCATCTCGAGTATGCGTTCTTAGAGGAAAATAACAAGCTCCCAGTCATAATTTCAAAAGATTTGAGCCTAGAAGAAAAGACCTCACTCATCAACGTTCTGAAAAACCGAAAACAAGCAATTGCTTGGAAACTTTCTGATATCCGAGGCATAGATCCAGAATTTTGCTCACACAAAATCCTTTTAGAAGATGATTACCAACCTTCAGTCCAACATCAAAGGAGGGTTAACCCTAAAATCCACGACGTCATCAAGAAAGAAGTAGAAAAACTTCTTGACGCAGGATTGATTTATCCAATCTCGGATAGTCCATGGGTTAGTCCAGTCCATTGTGTTCCTAAAAAAGGGTGTAAAAAGACCGTTTCACAACGAGAAAATGATTGGTGCCTACAAGATTAGTCACGGGATGGAGAGTTTGCATCGATTATCGAAAGTTAAACGAAGCAACTTGTAAAGACCATTTTCCGTTACCATTCATGGACCAAATGTTAGAGCGATTAGCCGGCAACGAGTTTTATTGTTTCTTAGATGGTTTTTCAGGGTATTTTCAAATCCCAATTGATCCTAAAGATCAAGAAAAAACTACTTTCACGTGCCCATACGGAACTTTCGCGTACCGTCGTATGCCATTCGGTTTGTGCAATGCACCCGGAACTTTCCAACGTTGTATGATGGCCATTTTTCACGACATGATAGAAAAAACAATGGAGGTTTTTATGGACGATTTTTCAGTTTTTGGAGATTCTTTTTCCTCGTGTCTTGCCAATTTAGATAAAATGCTTAAAAGGTGTGAAGACACCAAATTAGCACTAAATTGGGAAAAGAGCCATTTCATGGTTAAAGAAGGCATTGTTTTAGGACATAAGATCTCTAGAAAAGGAATTGAAGTCGATAAGGCTAAAATTGATGTAATTTCTAAGCTTCCTCATCCGTCGACCGTTAAAGGAATTCGAAGTTTTCTCGGGCATGCGGGATTTTATCGAAAGGAATTATCAAGACATTTCAAATCTCTTGACCCATGACCCATCTCTTAGAAAAAACACTCTCTTTCATATATTTTTGGTTTTCTTTTGTTTTTAGATGATAATTATACTAGTAAAAGAAAATGAAAAATATTTTTGTACTTTTATGTTTTTATAAAGAAAATATTCACAAAATTAAACACAAATTGTCAAACGTAACGATAATCGTTTTCACACGCCTCCCCGGCAACGGCTCCAAAATTTGACTCGCTTCTTCTCACCCCTTAATATATATCAATAAATGCAAACAAATATAAACACACAACAAGGGACGAAATCACGCGAGACTAATGAAACCGGAAGCAGTATAGAGTGTTCCCGGGTCGTTATGTCCCAACGAGGCTAACCGAGGCATAGAGATGGAAACAATCGAAAAGACGACGATTGATGATTGATTTGTTTGAAAGATGACAAGGATTGCAGATTATTGAATTGGGCACTAAACCAAGCTCTAGGGCAAAATACACATTTTAAAGACAAGCAAGGGAAAGAAAAAAAAGAAAGCATTTAAGTTTTTAGAACAGCATTAAGAAAGCTAGGTAAGAGACACAAATGGCAAGTTTTAAATCTTTTGTTCGAGTTGGGAACCAATAAGTTCACCGGAAGTTATTATGATAATACCTCAATTGAGAATATTATATTTTGGTATTTTTACCAATTTGTGAATTTTATTTCTTTTTATGGAAAATGTTTTTATATTTTTGGTTTTTCTTTTGTTTTTATATGATAATTATACTTAGTAAAAGAAACTGAAAAATATTTTTGTACTTTTTATATTTTTGTAGAAGAAAATATTCACAGATTTAAACACAAATTGTCAATACGTAGCGATATTCTTTTTCAACCTCCCCGGCAGCGGCGCCAAAAATTGACCACGCGCGAACCTTCACCTCAATATCTATATATATGAATATAAATACACACAAGGATCAAGATTCACGAGATCAAGAAAACCGGAAGTAGTATAGAGAAACTCCGGGTCGTTATGTCCCAACGAGGCTAGAAATGGAAAATCGAAAGACGATTGATGATTTGTGTTTACATATGACAAGAATGAGATTATGATTGGGCACTAAACCTAATAGGCAAATACATACAAAGATAAGCAGGAAGAATAAGCTAGAACAAATGTAAAAGCTAGAAATGGTACAAACACTTAAACTTTTAAAGTTGAAACTCACATAAGCTCTAATAAGCTTAAGACAGACAAATAAGCTAATCTAAATCTAAATAAGCAAATTAAGCATGCAATTAAGCTAAATTAAACAAGAGAAACACAGCAGTACTAACAACAGTACTAACAGTATTAACTACCAGTACTAACTTAGAGTTAGTACTGCTAGGTTAATAAAACAAAAAGAGACAATAAATAAGCAAACAAGCTAAAACAGAAGTTTAACTAACCAAAATAAACACTTAAGCATAAGAATAAGCAACCAGAATAGACTACAATGATAAATAAGCTAGAAAACTAAAACTGTTGAACTCTTAAAATTATTTTGAAAAGGCAAATAAGTTCTAATGAAGACAGTAAACGAAAATAGGCTTAATCTACTCTAAAAAGCTAAAGAAATCTTAAATAAGCAGAAATAATAAGCTGATAAGCTAAAATGAACCACCAGTACTAACAGTTTTAACTAACAGTACTAACTTGGAGTTAGTACTGTTGGCTTTAAGTTAGTACTGCTACCTTTGGAATCCAAGAAAATGAACCAGCAGTACTAACTTGGAGTTAGTACTGCTTGTTCTAAACATCCCTTAAAGTTTTCAAAAATCATTTTTCTTTTCATACTGATTAAAAACAGATTATCTAGTAACAAAATAAGACACTTATAAGCAATTTTAATTAAGAATAAATACTTAAATAAGCTGGATTTTTCTAACAGTGTTAACTCCAAACTAACAGTTTTAACAAATAAACTAACAGTACTAACTAAGAAAGTGATACAAAACACTTTTCAACTAACAAATAAGCACTGTAAACAGTTCTGCAGTAAATAAGAACAACAAGAAAAAGAGAGACTTACAACACCCTTGCTCAAAACAGGGTCAAACAACGAATCTACAAGCTCTAGCTTGTATAAAACAAGCTAGTGAGAGTCCATAAGCCCATCCAGAACTGGCTTATCATCCATAAAATAAGCTGTGGTATATTTAAGAGTGACTTGTGTAATTTTCTCTTAACTACTTAACTTTTTAAATTTACTTAATTAAAGCAGCTTATAATCAAGCTGTATTGAGAGCTTTTTGAACACACAACAACACAATTAAGAAACTTAGCACTTGGAATTGTAAATTGACTTAAACCTCAAATTGCATTAAAACTTGAAAGTGTTACAAAGCTGAAAGTAGAAGCTGTAAATGACTTAAAACAAACTGAAAATAAGCTAAATTATTTTAAGATTAAAAAACATAAAAACATACATGCCTCACAGGCTTACAAAAGGCTCTATTTATAGCCGAAGTCTTCTTCTCTTGGACTTGCAGCTTGTGCTTCTTTGGTGAGAGCAAAAACCAAGTGTGCTTGTTGTGTGAGGTGATTCTAAAGCAAATCCCAGCCTTTTATTTCTTTTGTGCTTCTTTGGAGTCAATCTCAGCCATTGAAGATACTTGGGAAAGGTGAGGGATTGCCAACATGGCACTTATACAGCTGGGGGGGGGGTAGAGGAGTGGTTGAAATGATTTATCTAGGGTGTTGAGTGTTTTGCAGGGAGAAGGTATGGGACGACATGTCCAAGTTGCCTAGTTGTACCTGGGTTTTGTTTTGGGCGGGAAGAAAGGAGTTTGGGTAGGTTGGCAGCTTTGGCCCCTTATTTCTTATAACAAACTTCGCCCGGTTTGCAATTTCAACCCTTGTCTTTTTCTTTTGCAATACAACTTGAGGTTTGGCAGTTTTAGTCCCTTAAGTTGTATTTTCTTCATGTGGCTGACTTTTGACTTTGACTGACTTTGGCTTCGGATTGACTTTGTCTTTTCCATCCCGTGCTTGGTTTGGTCGTTTTTGGCTTTCTCTTTGAATATCCGTTCCTGCACAATTCAAATGCAAAACATACAAATACAATGTATTTTTGGTACGTTTTTAGTCTTTTAAGTCCGTTTTTAATGGAAAATGGTATGTGTAATTAAGCACATACCATACATCCTCTCCCAAAAACCTAAATTTTTTAGCAAATAATGTAGCTAATCTCATTCATATGTCAACCACACATAAAATTGTATTATATGAGTCTTCTACACTCCAAAGCAATCATAACCCCTAAACCAATTTGATGATTTATACACTTTTGATTTTGAGAAACCCTAATTCAAGAATTAGGGTTTTTGAGTTCAAAGTTGAATTAAATACTATTCCTTTGAGGTATGACATGTTTAGGAAGTGTAGAACAAGTGTTTAGTTTTACCTTAGGCTTGAGAATAACAATAGATGGAGATGGTGATAATGGCGATTGATTTTTGGTGATGGAGGGAAAAATAAAACATTGTGTATGTTTAGTGTGTGTTGGAACGGGGGTTAGGGTGGGTGGGGTATTTAAAAATAATCAATTTTTAAAACATTTTGCCCTCAAGGTTTTGTACATTTTCATTTTGCATACTTAAGGTTTTATAAGACATTAAGTAAACAATTTGCACAAGGGTCCCTAATGTTTTATTACTATCATTAATATAGACTTAATTTTATACAAATACTCCCAAAGGCATATACACTAACCATATAAGGCACACGAAAGGTAGGACTCAATTATTTTTCCTAAATGATATTTAAGTTATTGTTAAAACCTTTTTCCACTGAAACTCATTATTATTATGAAGAAGATATTTGACATTTTCTCCCTCTCAAACAGTGACCCGTTTTCTATTTAAAGAGCTGTAGTCAGTGTTTGAGAAGTCGAATGTATTTAAGAAAACATTTTCTGATAAAGCAATGTTATATCATTGAAAAACAAACACCAAAATAAGATTTATCTTATTTTAACACATATGCGCACTGACACATACACGTATGGTAATATAGGAAGCACGGGTTGTGATGCAAAGTAATCACAAGCCTTTGCATGGTCATAAAGTAGACCATGCCCAAGAATAAATTCCCGTTGAGAGGTAAAGTTTCCTTTTTGACGGAATACTTGCCTTTAAGATGATGACCGGGTTGCTATCTGAAATAATGGCAAGCCATTTTTGGCATGTTTTGAAAACATTTGGAACTTCTGCTCGAACTTCATTTAACAGACTACGTATCTTTATTGAAGGATCTTTTCTAAGACGTAAATGTATCATTTTCATAAGACATGCCATTATTACCTCTTTTTATATTTTTCTCATTTTTTAATTTTTTCTTTGATTTTATGAATTTTATATTTTTGTATTTTGTTTTTATAGTTTTAATATATATATACATATGATACATGATATGTGAATAGGTACCACTACTATTCATCAACTTCATCTGCCAAGTGTTTTAGAGTCTCCGGCGTAAAACTTCACATTCCCAGCTTGTTGATAACAAATTCAATTCTTTCTCTTGCTATGGCTTTTGTAAAGATGTCCGCTAGTTGATACTCTATATTGACAAAATAAAGTTCGATCACCCCATTCACAACATGCTCCTTGATAAAGTGAAATCTGATGTCTATTTGCTTTCGACTAGAATGTTGAACATTGTTCAGCATATAAGACTAATGGCGCTTTTGTTATCAACAGCGCTTTTGTTATCCACAGTACATTGGAATTTTGTTTATTACAGTACTTTGGAATTCTGTACTAGGAATATTGCAGCGCTTTTCTGCCTTGTTGATGACCAGCTAACAAGGTCTATCTCCCAGAAACTTCTTTACTACCATGTGCTACGGCGTGTATCCTTGACAACAGTATTGATCCGCATTTTGCCAAATGTTGATTAGTGTAATTAAAAGAATCCTTTAGATCACCAAATTCCCCGATTAATGGTTCCTTTTAGATACGAAAGATCCTTTCTCATCGATGTAAGTGCTTTTCGGTAAGAAAAGAGCCTGATATCGGGCAACATAGCATATAGAAAACTGTAGGTCAGGTCTACTGGCTGTGAGATAAAGGAGGGTGCCAATCATACCACGATAATGTGACGGATCAACTGCTTTCCCTTCTTTATCCTCATCCAGTTTGGATTTTTCCACCATGGGAGTATCCACTGGGTCACAAGAGTCAAAATCATATTTTCTTTATGAATTCAAGTATCGGAATTATTCTGACTGGGTTATAAAGATGCCTCTGGACTTTGAAGAAATCTGTAGTCATAATGAAAAAATGAGATTTTGCCCATCTTTGACATCTTAAATTTTTGAACACTGATTTTAGCAAATAGGTCCACCAAAGTTCAGGTGTAGATGCAAAAGATAATATCATCGACATATATTTATACTAGAAGTAATTCCTTGCCTTGCCTATAGATGAACAGAGTAGGATCCACTGAGTCTTTAGAGAAGTCTTGGGATATCAAGAATGAAGACAAACATGTCATACCATGCGCGTGGAGCTTGTTTCAACCCATAAAGAGCTTTCTTTATCTTATACATGTGATAGGGTTATCTGGATCCACAAACCCGTCCGGCTGGCTAACATAAACCTCTTCTCGCATATTACCATTCAAAAAGCAGTCACTTCAATCCATTTGGTAGAACGACATGTTCATGTGAGCGGCTAACGTGAGAAATAAATCCTTATTAGCTCTAATCTAGAAAACCAAAGCAAGACTCTTCAAATCAATCCACTATTCTTGACGGTAACCACGAGTCACTATTCGAGCTTTGTTCTTTAGTAAGAATACCTCCCAGTTGTAAGCTTACTTTGTAGATCCACTTCAAAGTAAAAGCCATAACTTTATCTGGTCAGGGTACGAGCTCCCATACTCCAAGGCATTCGAACTCATTGAGCTCTTCTTGCATTGCTTCGATCTAGCAGGATTGAGTTAAGGCACCCATATGTGCAACTTCAATATCATGATTTTCTTCTTCATCATCGTTAGGAATGATGGGAGGTTGAGTTTCGGGTGGTGTTTGAGAGTTACTTGGTGATGGTGCATCTTGGTCAACATTTGTTGAAGAAGGTGAACTGGTTGATACAGCAGGAACTAAAGCTACTACTTTATGAATTGGATCAACAACTTCAGGGGCTGGGTAATCAACATTGGGTGGAGGAGTGAGTAATTCATCAAATAGCGGTTGAAACAAAAGATCCTCTATTCACTCTCGTAAGGTGGTCGCTCAACGTGTGTTGAAGGAGAAGGGTTTGGCAACGAGTCTGAAATGATTATTGAAGGAGTCATTTCATGAAAGTTGGTGGTAGCTGAAATTGTGTCGTTCAGAACCATTAGCTGTCGAGAACTCAGTCAAAATCTACATCGAATATGTCTCAATGCTTGTTCTGGTACGATCGGTTTGTAAATGTCGTAAATGCTTTCTTTGTGGGTGCATAGCCAATAAAAATACCAATATCAGCTTTTGGTTGTAACTTGCCCAAGTTCTGGCTATCGTTTGTTGGATAACAAAGTGCGCCAAATACATGTAAAAATGATAAGTCGGGAGGTTTGTCATGTAAAAGCACATATGGTGTTTTGCCATTGTCGAAGAAGTACATGGAAACGTTTGTGGGTGTTACACTGTGGTTAGCACTGCTTTCTGCCTATTAAAATCACAGAGCTTTTGCCAATAATATCAACATTGTACGGGGAAACTTCAATTAGCGTTTGATTCTGTCTTTCAAACAACAAATTTTGCTGTGGAAGAGCGAGCACAGATGGTTTTCATGAGAGATGCCAACCTTCTCCTAATATTCACGCAATGTTTGATTAACAAATTCAGTTCCATTATCTGTTCTGATGCGTCAAACAGGTACTTTAAACCACACATGGATCATCTTGAGAAACTTGATTATGAAATATGGAGCTTCATATTTTGACCTTAAGCACTTAACCCATCTAAATCAAGAGTAATCATCAACAACGACGAGGATATACTTCTTTCCATTAACACTTGCGACACGCATTGGTCCACAAAGATCCATGTACAAAAGATAGAGTTTTTCTTGGTTGGTGTCTTCAGATTTAGGTTTATAGGGTTTCTTCTTGCTTTACCCCATTGCACAAGCAGAACACAGATGGTCCTTTTCAAGGTTAAGCTTAGGAAGACCTCAAACAAGACCATGTCTAGCTAAGTGGTTGATTGCACCAAAGTTCAGATGAGACAGACGTCGGTGTCATAGCCAGGACTTAGTCTTTGTGGCCTTTAACAAGAGACATATAGGAGAGGACGCCATCATGATTATCACCAGAGTTAGGAGGGGGGGGGGTATCAGATTGTTTCCTTGAGATCAGTCAATAGATCAAACACTTTAAATTAGAATGAAGCATGTGTGCTTAATGAAAAGCAATTCAGGTTTAATCACAAATTGCCCAACAGAGAATAAGTTGTGTCCAAGTCCTTCCACATAGTAAACCCTTGATATCGTAACATTCCCAATCTCATAATCACCATATCCTAATATCTTTGCCACGTGATCATTTTCGAATTTGACAGTACCCAAAAATTTATTGACGAAATTGGTGAGCTGAGAGCGACCTTCGGTCATATGTTTGGAGCAGTCGGAGTCCAAATACCAGAGAACAATTTGGATGACCTGCATTCATCAAGAGAAGAAGATGGAACATTGGATGGAAAAACATGGATCCCAAGACTGACTAGGTTTTTCCTTTTTGTTAGCAGGATACAGATTAAGAAACACTTAGATTTTACTATCAGGAACATTTGTTTCTAGATTTCTAGGTTTCTTGAGTAAACTAATGTTACGACAGGCTAGTTCGTTTCATTTTCTGTGCACTTGGTTTCCCTATGGGCACTTCAGTAGTTGATGGTAATCTAGTTAAAAGGGGCACGCACTTCCTCTATAGTGAAGGTCCGACAGTCCCCCCCCCCCCCCACCTAGTAGGTTCTCAGATATATAATATTTATAAAACCTTCCTGTTGTTTCAAATTTTCTCTTTGAAGTTTTCTTTATAGATTTAGGATTTTAACGAGCATTCACATTATTGATGAATCAAGAACACACAAATCTTGATTATCAGAACGCCATACAATCATTTTGCACTAGGACACATTTAAGGTTCAGATTTCGCATTAAGCTAGAATGCTGCACTATTAGCGTTCTTTAGGGATTGCAACAACATAGTCTTTATTTTTCAAACTAGATTTAACTTTTCTAGGGTAGGCTTCTACATTATTCTTTTGAGTACTACATGGTGTTTGTTGAATCTTATCTTTCTTTGTATTGCCTGAAGGCTGTGATCCGCTAGCACTAGTAGACAGTTTTATTCCTGTAGAAGATAACATAGGTTTGTTAGAAACTAGGTTTGATGTAGAGGCTGTTTTTGTAATTGTGTTTCCTGAGGATGTGACAAGCTCAGTAAATCTAACTCTTTTGTCTTTGTTCTTTGGGTCACAACCACTATTTTTCTATTAGTATTGTTGATACTAGGGCAAGTTTTACTGATGTTTGTAAGAAACTCCTGAATTAGTTTAGCATACCTACAGGCAGATTCTAAGGAATGATATAGTGGATATTTTGATTTAACCTGTTCAACTAGATCCCTAAGAACGGTAGCTTCTTCCTGAGTGTGCTTAATATAGGCAGAGTGAGCTGTCTTTTTATTCAACAATTTAGGGGTTATTGGTTCCACATCAATCTTAAGCATCTCTGGATCAAAAGAGTGTTTCGTAACAACATTATCAACTAGAGCTTTTCCTTTAAGTTTCCTTAAATCATCCTTGAGAGCTGTAATTATCAAAACTTTTTCCTGAAGACTAGCATTTAAATCAGAGATTTCCATAGACTTTAGATTGACTTGATTAATTAAATCATCACATTGTTCTTTTGATCGAATACGTGCTGGTTTAATCAAGTCATAAAGTTGCTTATAGGTCTGTTTCAAATGCTCATTCTCAGCAATAAGCTTTGACACCCTATGATCCAATTCAATATTATTGTTTCATATCTCCTCTAAGTCCTTTTTAATATTATCTCATTTATTTTTCCAACTTAGATATTTATTTCTCTCTTTCAACTTTTATTTACCGTGTCTTTCTCTTTAGGACTGAGCTTTTTAATTCATTTATTCAAAACATTGATCAAAAACTTGAGCACTTTAGAATTTGAAACCAATTGTCCATTGCAAATATTATCCGGATTAAGTTGAGTTATCAACTTCTTAAAGAGATGCAATGTTTTTCAAGAGTGGGTAAACTTTTTGAACAGTTTTATAAATCTTTTTTCAATGAAATCCTTTTTGTTGAGAAGCTCTGTCTCAAGTTTTAGATACCTTTTTCATTTCAGACATTCACAGAGACATTATCCATAGAAGAATTCATAATTATGTTCACAATATCTTTGTTAATGACTTGTTCCAAGAGTCGTTCGTTTTCATTCAAAAATTGATTCATTTCCACTTCAAATGTTTTTGACTCAAAATGATATTGTTCAACAGCCTGTTCCATTTGATGGAAGACATTTTGGACTTCAGAAAGTTCATCAATCAAATATTGATCGAATGTATTAGATAAGTCCTTCAGAGCTTTTACAAATGGAATTATTTCATCCCTAAAACAAGCTTTTGTATGTTTGAAACCCCTACGAGCCCTCAGTGATGTTGATGAGGTGTGGTTCTATATCTTTGTGAACAAACCATGTCAAACCAGTAAGATGGTATTTTTAAGTTTATTCAAACTGTATTAACCTTGCTGACTTTAGGAAGTTCTTTTGGAACCTCAACTTTTGTGGGTCTTCTAGAAAGAGTGGGTTCTGGAGAATTCACAGAATTCTTAGACCAAAAGGCTTGTTTAGCAGATAATTCAGTTTGTGGAACAAATCGTGTTTCAAAAATTTTAAAAAAGTTGTGTTAAGATCAACATAATCGGAATGGTTGTAGTATTGACTTCTTTTCTAACATCATAGGATCTTTTTGTTTTAAAAGCATTTTTGAATGACTCTCTTCAGCAAGCATTAGGGTCTCTTCAGAGTCGGATATCACATATACACTCGTATTCTGTATGAACATACCATCATAAAGCTTTGGTTCCATCTAATGAGCTTTCTTTAGATTGAAAGGGATTTTGAAGAATCCTTGAGCTTGTTTAGTGGTATGATTCATAAGAAAACTGACGGTTTCGTCAACATGTGAATAGTTTGTGCGGATTGATCCTCTTTTTAAAAAACAATATTATCTAGCTGTTTTAATCCTCTTTCTAACGTAATCTCTCTATCCGATTGTTCCTAGATTCTTCTTTCTTAAAAATATTTTTTGAAGAATAGTAACTGATTGCATTAAAGATTCCTTTTCTTTTAAATGTTAAGAAAGAGTTTGTATAAGAGATCAATCTCTACAGACTGATGCACTTGAATCTGAACATTACCATTGGCTTCTTAAAATCAACATTTTGTCCTTCTTTCAACACTTTAACTTGTTCCTTATATCTCTCAAGCTCAACAGTTAAAGTATCATTGACACTTTTATTTTCTAGATTTATATTGGTACAATTAACTACTTGGTTATTTAGTTGTTCAATCACAGATAATATCAGTGCATCTTGTTATGCAGAGGAGTTAGAATTCTGAACAGCTGCCTGTTGTGATTCAATCACATACTGAGAATAAGGAATGATATTGTTATCACTAGTTATTTTAGTCTCTGAGTGGTTCACAACATTCGACTGTTCAGAAGACGGCATCGCCTGCACAGCTTGATTGATCATATTATTATTCATATTATCATGATTGTGTACTTCAGCAAGAGCATCTGAACCATAATGAGATAAATTCGCCATGAGAGAAACTTTGGCAGTGTTGAGTTCATCACAATCAGAGTCATATGCATCCAAATCATCAGCTTGATAAGCAGCATTGTGAGTAATGACAGTCTGTGTGGCTTAACCTTCTGGAATTCCTGGATCTGCCAAAAATGTAAGTTCCTCCTCATGTAGAATTTGACCACTTACTTGAGCTTGTACCAATAACACTTTATCCTTGAACCAAGAATCATCCCGTTTCCTCTTAGGTTTAGTGCACTGTTTGGACATATGGCCTTCCCCTTTGCAGTTGTAACAAATAACAGTCCTTTGTTTCCTAGAATTGCTTCCACTTCTTGGAGTGTATGTCCTTGTAGTACCCGAAGCTAAAGACGTTTGTCTCCCCTGAATTGGTTGTAAGGTTACTCTTCCATTATTAATGGTAGGTTGTTGCCTAGGGTTTGACGAATTCCTCAGCGGATTATTGGTAGTGAGGTGGCGGGAAGTGACAACAGCCGTCAAGAAAGACATCATGTGATTGATGGCATCAATAGGATCATTACCTTTCTGGAACACTGGAACAATTAGACCCATGTCTGGTTGGGAAAATTCAGGTTGTTGGTTAACTGTAGGAGCATATTCTAATTGAGGGATGGATGATGATGGAGAATAAACGTTGTGGTGAACTGATGATTGATTATCATTAGATGGTAAAGTGATTGAAAGAGGTGTTGATGATTGATGAGTTGAGTATTGTTGAGACTTATAAGGTGATCCATACTGTGGAGACTGATATGGTGAAACTTGTGGTTGAAATTGAGTGTTTTAGTAAGAGTTTTGATGAGTTTGATAAGGAGACTGGGTCATCTGATGGGTTGCTACCAAAGCAAGTGGATCAGAGTTGCGTTCATGCATTAAACGAACCTCATTTGCATGAAATTCATGTTGTCTCAAGTAAGCATGAAGTTGATCAATGTTAGTTGTATGCAAATCCCGAACCAGTTTGACATCTATCACAAATTTGCTCCACTCAGGAGGAAGAGTGTTCAAAAACTTGGTGTTCACTTGAAATTGTTCCAGTTTCATATTGTAGATGTTCATGTCATTGAGTAGCAATGAAAATATCAAGTAGAACTCACGTAGTGTTTCCCCCTTCTTATAAGAAAACTTATCGAATTCATCATAAAGCTTACACTTTCTTTCTTGTTTCGTCAATCAAGTTCCTTGCATGAGAAGTTGAATTCTTGCCCAAAGTTCCTTGGTGACTTTATGATTGCTAACCAATGCATAGACCTCAGGTGGTAGTCCTTGGAGAATGATATTTGTTGCCTTGATATCACAATCAGCTTGAATTGCTTCCGTAGCAGATAACTCAGAATATTTCTTTGGTCTTGTCACTCCATTTTCTTCAATTGAAGGCCAGATGAGTGGACCATTTTCAACGGATTCAAGGATCATTCGTCCATGTTGTCTATTCATCATGTATAGCTCCATTATGCTTTTCCAAGAATCATACATATCTTTTTCCAACATAGGTGGACGATTGTCGGCACCCGAAAGAATTGCTTTGTCAGCAAGAGTCGTCATTGAGAAATTTGTATGTTAAAAGATTATTGTCGGATCGAACGGTGGTAGAAAGAAATTGTGTTTGATTAAGTTGTCTTTTAAGTGTTTTAATTCTTGAAACTACACGGGATTTTACAATTCTTGACAAAACCGGGAAAACAAGTTAATGTTTCACGGGATTTTACAAGTCAAAGAAATAAACCGTATAATTTGGAAATTTGAGTTGTTCGGTTTCTATTAAACTTGACTAGTTCGGTGGTCTTTGAGAGTGACTAGATCGGTTATCACTGAAGTATTTCAACTGAGTTTAAGTTGTTCGGTTTCACCTAAACCAAGTTGTTCGGTTTCAACTGAGTTGAGTTGTTCGGTTTCAACTGAGTTGAGTTGTTCGGTTTCAACTAAACTAGGGTTGTTCGGTTTTCAACTGAAGTTTAAGTTGTGTCGGTTTCCATTGAGTTAGAGTTGTTCGGTTTGCATGCCAAAGTGAGTGTTCGGGTTGCAACTAGATCAAGTTGTTCAACTTCGAGTTGTTCGACTCAGTTGTTCGACTTCAACTACACGAAAACCCAGAAAAAAACTTAAAGCACAAAAAGAACACTTTTTGATGATTGTTTTGAAAAATATAGTACTACTAGTGTTTCTACACCTATAAGACCAAGAAAAATACGGAAACTTAAGGTTTTTAAGCCGAAAAATTTAAAATCAAGATTTTGCTCTTTATAAGATTTTTGAACACAAAAAGTAACAAAAATGATGATTTTCTTGATTCTAAGCTTCTACACCTATATCATAAAGATACTAGATCAGATTTACCAAGGTAAATAATCCTTTAGTGTACACAAAAGCTTTGGAATCAAAGAAAAAAAATAAAGGATGATTTTTGCTTTAAAACACACGAACCAAAAATACATTAAACACAAAAACTAAACACACCACTCTATGGCTCTTGATACCAATTAAAGAATACAAGTAATCTTTGATATGAGACGGGAAGGAACTTAGTGAGAGAAAGTGGAAGGAATGATGTATTCTAGAGAGAGAAAGTAAGAACATGTATGCTATAATGAAAATGAGGAATACCAACACCAACTCCAACACCTCTCCAAGGCATGGAGAGGGGTATTTATATGCTACATATGGCCGGCCATGGGCTTCTAAGGCTTTCCATGGGCCTTGGGCCATATTAGCTTACATATCATTTACTTGACTAACTTACGGGCTTAGACTATTTAGAATTGGAAGTAACGATACTTTTTGGTTCTTAAACAGAGTTTTACAAAGAGGTCCCTCAAAATCTAGAACTAAAGTTTGACTGATAAACAATTTAGAGCCATCTTCAAAGTCCCGTGCCATTCTGTGCCATAGGTTGCTCATTACCTGAGATTAAATGCAAAAAGGGTCAACACAAAGGTGTGAGTGACATTCATAGGTTTTCAGGATATAATAGTTGAGTAAAGTTCAATAGTGGGTTCCGTGTTATAACCCATAAGTCTAATAATGCAATGAGAACAATTATTATGGAAATCAGAGTTAGGAATAAAGTTCTATAACAGTGGGGTTCCGTTGTTTATTATCCATAAGTGTATAATTGCAATGTGTACCAATTCTTATGGGAAAATAGTGTTATTGCCAAGCTCATGATCAATACGTTAACATGGAAATCACGTTGTAACATCGGATGAGGCACAAATGTCAGTGGTGAGGTAACTTGCCAAAGTTACCCATTTGAGCAAATATAGTGTTTTAGTTACCCCAATTATAGGACACAACGGGAGTCGTTCACACCCCGTTATCTGATTTTATTACAATTTCGGTTCACTAGCATGCAAGTAATAATGATTTTATGATATGGAAATAGTGGCACTGGAAGGTACTTAGGCAATAATATATTTGGATAGCATACAGTTGGAAAAATACTTGCATTCATGGTTTAAGCATGTATCCCCCTCTGGGTTAAATAGTATTCAAAAGATGTAAAAGCCGAGCTTTGAACTCACCTTAACAGTGGAAATCTGCTTGATGGCAAACGTTATCAAGGGAAATGCGTCGTATGGTAGTATGATGTTATTTCCGGACGGAAAACAATCAGTATATCAAATGAAAGTAACGGCCTCGTCACATAACCTGAGGGTAATATGTCAAGTTTTAGTGATGGTTTATGTTTCAAAACTTCATAAAGTATTACTTTGATTTATTAATTTATGGAAATATTGTATCACTGTTCGGACTATCATAATACAGAGCCAGAGTAGTAGCGTTTGAGGAGCCAGGGCACTTGAGATATCGTAACACCAGCAACTCGCAAAACAAATACCCAAATGGAAACCCTCAATGAAATTTCCTCAGTAACGTGACACGATCCGATTTTTAAGTTTCTTCAAAAGCTAGTTGATGATAAATTACGTTAAATATATAACGTAATTATTTTATAATGCGTCGATCGATGATTAATAACGATAAATATGTTGGGTTTTAATAAAATCGAGTTTTATAATAGTTACTATCTATTTTTATATTTGTATAAAATATAAAAATATTATATTTTATATTTTTAAGACTACAAAAATGGCATTATATACCCTTGGTTTATAAACTTTTACAAGTTTAGTCCTTTATATATAAAGTATATATAATTTAAACCATTAACTTTAAGACTTGGCAAAATAGCCCCTTATAGTTATAACCAAGCATAGTTGCCCGCGCGTTGCTGCGGGGCGGTGTTTCTTTTATTACAGATGTGGGTGTTTTTTTTTTTAATTTGTATTGTAAGATTTTAAAGTTTTATAAGTGTGGTTTGCGTGTGCTAATTTTTTAAAAATTATGTGGTGTTTAAAGGTTCTGTTTTTTTGGGGTATTTGGGTTTTCTTTTTTTAATATATTTATAAGATTTGAGTAAATATGTGTTAACATGATTGCCGCGGTTGATGCGGGCGTTAAATTTTTTATTTGGTTTATTTTTGTCTTTTGGCGGTTAATTTTTCGGGGTCTTATGTTTAATAATATTTTTTTATATGGGTTTTGTGTTGGGGTCCTGTCGTGGGGTATTTCTTTTTATTGAATAAGTCAATACTTTTGTAATTTTTTTTTATTATTTTAGAGGCCGAACAAAAAAAAAATTTAGTATTTTTGTGCGGGTAGTTTCTTTTTTTTATATGGGACTTCTTGTTTGTGCATGTCGCGGATATTTTTTGATCTGATAATAAGTACCTTTGTCCAAGTTGAAATTATCGACTCGAATGATATCATAAGATCTAAGAACAAACAATTTTACAAAAATGAACAAAAAACTACTTAACCTATATGAATCTGCTTCAATACAATCATGGATCATAACAAGCAAAAGTACCCGCGCGTTGCTGCGGGGCGGGTACGTTTTCGTTGGTGCGGGTCGGTTTTTTTTAATTGGTGTCGACAATTAATTTTTTTAGGTTTTTTTTTTTAATTTGGCAAAATAGCCCGCGCGTTGTGGCTGAGTCTCATGTTTAATAGTTTTTTTTATATGAGCTTATGTGTTGGGCCTCATGTCGCGAGTATTTTTTGATCTGATTAAATCAGTACTTTTGGAATTTTTTTCCTATTTTGTGCCGAGCAATTTTTTTATATATATTGGGTTTATTTTTTCGGTCTCATGTTTAATAGTTTATTTTTTTATATGGGCTTATGTACTGGGCATCATGTCGCGGGTATTTTTTTTTCTGAATAAATCGATACTTTTGTAAAAAAAAATTTCTTATTTTGTGCCGAACAATTTTTTTTTATATTGCCTACTTAAAAAAAAACTTATGTGTTGGGCCTCATGTCGCGAGTATTTTTTGTCTGATTAAATCATTACTTTTGTAATTTTTTTTTCCTATTTTGTGCCGAGCTTTTATTTTATTTTTATATTGGGTTTATTTTTTCGGTCTCATGTTTAATAGTTTGTTTTTTATATGGGCTTATAAGTTGGGCCTCATGTCGCGGGTATTTTTTTATCTGAATAAATCAGTACTTTTGTAAATTTTTTTCTTATTTTGTGCCGAACATTTTTTTTTGTATTGCCTACTTAAAAAAAAAAAAACTAAATAGGCCGGCCCAAACTGGAAGCCCAATGGGCCGGCTACTGTAGCAACAACTGTAGCAATTGTGTAAAAAACGACGTAGTATTGAATGAGTTTTGAATATAAAGATAATTAGTAATACACATTATAAAAGTGAAACGACGCCGTTTTTGCGGCTTGAAACAGTAATATGAACAGTACCCGGCCCACTGGGCTCGGGTACTGTTCATCGGCAAAAAAATTTTTTTTTTTTTATAATAACGCTCTCCTTCTTTGGCCAAAAATAAGAAAAAAAAAATTACGGGACGTACTCTCATTTTTAACTACTTACGGCTTTGTATCGGTCTAAGTGGTTAGTTGATTTCGGGGGCTATGTTGTCTTCGATGAGACCTTTTCTAGAGAGATAATCCCAGTTTTGAAACATTATTCGCAAAGGGATAGTGATGACGAATTTCAATGTGTTTTGTCTCGTGAGTGTTGAACCGGGTTTCGTACATTAAGTCTTATATCCCCTTTGTATATCAACAGTAATTGGAATGTCATCTAACCTAACGCCATAGTCTATGAGAGCTTGTTTCATCCATAGGGCTTGTTGACATGCATTTTTCTGGCGCTTATCAATTCGCTTCGGTTTGTGAGTTGGAAGAGCGGTTTGCTTCTTACTCGAAACCAAGATGTTAGACAACATCAATAAAAATGTCAAAACACCACTAGTGCTCTTGCGATCTACGTAATCTCCCGCATGATCCGAATCCGCATACACTATTGTTTCTATGTCGGATCCCTTAGGATACCATATCTAGTTGGTAGTGCTTTAATGAATCAGAAGATACTTTAACCGCTTCATAGGTGAGAGGTTTTTGGGATCCTCTTTGTGAAAGCGGTGCACAAAGGCCAAACATAAACATGATATGGGTCTACTTGCCTGTTAAGTATAATAACTACCTATCTGCCCTCTATATTTGGTTATTATTATCTTGGACTACTTCTTCGTCTCTCGTTTGAGAGTTTGGTTTCCGTTAGACATAGGGTGTTTTTTATCGGCTTAGCGTCTTCTAGTCAAATTTTTTGCTTTAAGCATTTCCTTTAATATATTTTGATTGATTAAAAAATATTCCATCATCTATTTGTTTTATTTGTATCCTAAGAAAAATTTATAGTTTCCCACATCATACCATTTTCAAAAATCATCATGCATGATCTTGCAAAGTCATCACACATTAGATCTTGAAAGTTTATCCGAATATAATATCATCAACATATATTTTTTTTTTTTTATTACTCATGGACAATTAATGATGGTTGGAGTTCTTTCTTTTTAGTGAAGGTGTGTTCATCTACCATTTCCTATAGAGTTTTATGTTTAATAAGAAAGGTTTTAATCATCATACCAAGCATTTTAGGGCTTGTTTTCAGACCTATAAAGAGCTTTCTTAAGTCATATTGACTAATTTGGTTTTGCGAAGTCAATGAATATTGGTGGTTGTGCTACGTAAACCTTCTCATTGATAAAAAAACGTTAAGGAAATGCACTCTTCATCATCCATTTGGTATAACTTAAGCTCTAGTGCGTTTTGCATAAGCTCAAATGTAGTTTATGAACTTAGTTAGATTTTAATTTTTTACGGGTGCATATGTTTCGTCATAATCAATTCCTTCTTGTTGTTTACTAACCTTGGTGCGACTAAAACTAGCTTGTTTTTAGTTACGATGCCATTTTCATCGGTTTATTTCTATATACCTTTTTGTTCCTATAATGGTTTAGCCATTAGGTTTGAGATAGTTCCCAAACATTATTTGTTTTAAATTAGTTTAGGTCTTCTTGCATGGCCATTACCCAATTTTCATCTTTTAATGCCTCATTTATATTTTTTGGTTCTATTGTTGAAATAAAGCAAAAGAAATTGTTTTTGTCTTGAGCTTGTGACCTAAGAGTTCTTTGATTTAGTCATTAACCAATAACGTTTTTCTAGGGGATGAGTTTTAGATTCTTTAATATTTACAATTTTATTATTTTCTAATGAAATGTCTTTAAGATCATTGCCTATGGGTTTTGTTTTATTAACCTCAATAGCTTCTTTTTTGACTAATTCATCATCTTCCAATGTTGATGTTTTAGGCGGGGGAGGAGTTTCATTGAAAGTTACATTCAACGAACTATTCAACTTAATTGTTTGTTTGTGAAGTATTATGTAGCTTTACTATTTTGCGAGTTTTCATAGGAAATCACCTTCCGTACGAACTTGGCGTGAACTTTGTTGAGGTAACTCCTTTATATTAAGAATAAAGCATTTACTTCCATATACTCTAAAGTAGGTAAGTTTGGTTTCCCTAATCTTAATAACTCGTATGGAGTTTTTTCCTAATAATACTGTCTATTGCAAACTCTATTAATTTTATAGGTTGCCCGTATCGACGCTTACACCAAAATTTTAAGGAATGAATTGTTTGTTTAACATGGTTCTATCATTTATCTGTAGAGTGCGATTTTTTCTTTCAACTACCCCACTTGATTGTGGGGTACGGGGAGGAGCGGATTATTGAGAGATTCCTATTTTAAATCACATAGTTTCCGAATTGTACTTTATTATCAAATTCTCGATCATGATCCATTCCAATTGATACAATGGAACATCCTAATTTGTTTTGGATCATTTTGTTAAATATTTTGAATTTTTCGAAGGCTTTGGTTTTATTTGATAAAAAACTAGTCCATGTGAAGAGAATAGTCATCTAAGATTTACTAAGGTATAACGATGCCCGCCCATAGCTTAGTATGGCGGAAAGGACAAACAACTCCATGTGAAGTAGTTCTAAGCATCTAGATTGTTGAAACTATATTTTGGCCTTGTGACTTGAATGCGCTTGTTTTCCATTGTTGCAAGCATCACCAAAATGCAGTTCGTATTTATGTTTGGGTATAGATTTCTAAACTAACTCTTGTAGATGCTAATGAATTGAATTAGTTGCATATTTGCGTGACCTAATCTCCTAGGCATAGTGTTGAGTTTTCCGTCTAATGTTGCACAGGTGCAATTTCTTTTATCTTCCGATTTATTTCCTTGTTTCTAATCTACATATATCCTCCTTTGCTTTAATTTCTTTTACCTTAACTTTTCGTCTTTTAATTATTTCGCTAGGTGTTCGGTAGGTTAATATTAATTTGCATTTATTATCTCATATTTGACCTACACTATGAAGTTATATGTTATGTTATCTACGTGCGCAACATTTTCAATTATTAGGGAGTCTTGAGAAATAGTAACCTTTTGCCTGATGATTTTACCGCGCAAGTTTGCTCCCAAAATTTACGTTACCTTCCGTTGTATGCTTTGTTTGAAGAAAATAATTTTCGATTTACCGTCATGTGTTTGATGCATCATTATATTGATCTCCACCTCATTGGGTTCCAAGTTTTCTAAGCATATTTCATCGGGCGCTATGAGCAACAAGACAAAAAGGATTTTCATCTTTCTACGTCTTTTCCACTTAATTCTTCTCCATTGTCGGCTCCTTGCTCCTCCAATAATGCTTTTTGATCGTTTGTTCTTTGGCGGCTTTGTAATTTTCCATGAGTGATTTGGATCACCACATCTAAAACATTTTCTTTTCACTTTTACCATAACCTTCATTTCTACTTTCTTTGGAATGTTTCTTCTATTCGTCTCGTGGTTGTTTTACAAATCTTTCCCGTTCTTGAAGAATTTCTGAATTCTTTTCACGGGCCAAGCATTATCTTCGTCTTTCGTTTTTTTATATCGGAGCTTGAGTTATCTTCCATCACTTACTTCCTTTTTCACTTTATTGGTAGAGATTACTTTGTTTTTCTTGCCTTTTACCGTTTCGAAAACTTTCTTTATTATTCTTCATAAATTTTAAGTTTCCAATACGTTAGTCAGAGGTAGGTTGTTAGATCTTTGATTCTTCCAATGCCTGTGACTTATCGACGCCATTTTGGTGTAGTGCCTAAGAAACTTTCTAACACAATTCTTTCTAGAAAAACCTTCATCAAGTGCTTTTAGACTAGTAATAATAGTGTTAAATTTAGCAAAGGCATTATCTATTGATTCCTTTTTCGAAATCGTAAATTGTTCATATTGTTTGAACAAGGAAGATTCATTTTGTTAGCTTTGATCTTGTTTATTTAACCTTGATGTCGTGATTAACAAAGTATCCAAATTTCTTTTGTGGTTTGACAATAAAAATTCTTTCGTATTCTTTTCGTGGCCAAGCATTATAACGTTACCATTTTAGCTTCATTATTTTAGACAAGTTTCTTTTTTAAGAATCTTTATTTTGTTTTATGAAAATGTTCGTACATTATCACATTTTAGTTTTGGGGTTATTTGAATAGGAGGGATAAATCACCATCCGGTATGAACTGCCAAAAGATCATAGTCTTTTGACTTACTTAAGGTGTCGAATCTATTTTCCAATAAATAAATCCCATCACGTTCAAATAGTGGTTGGTTTTTGCATTAGAATTTGTCATTTAAATATTTTTCCGATTTCATAGATCGATGTAGTTTTAAAATACAATTTATTTTTAAATCTTGTTTGACGTGGCTCTGATACAATTGTGGAAACTATGAAGGGGGGGTTGAATTAGTTTACCACATTTTGGTTATTTATGTTTTAAAGTTGTTTATAAAATTCTAGATTCGCTTTATGTGAAATCAACCATTGTAACAATATAAAATATACTTATCTAAACACTCAATAGGAATATTATAAAAAAATACTGTTTTTAAGAAAGAGATAGAGTAAGAACTATCAAAATAACGCGAGAATTATAGTGGTTGGTTATCGAAGCTCCTCTTTTGCTCCTCTCACTCTGAGCACTAACTCGAGAGTTTTATTCACTATGTCAACAAGCTCCCTTTTGGCAGAGAAAACCTTACACAACTTTCGCTTATCTTGATTTCTGACACTAAGCTAGATGTCGAGTTTAAATTCTTAGCTAGACAATTACCACAACTTACTTCACAACATGACTTCACGACTTGGTCACCGGACTACACAACTTCTTCACACCTTAGTTTTTTCATCACCACTACATTCACCAAGCCTCTCTATATCACACATAACTAACATATAGGAAAGATCCACCAAGATTAAATATACTTACAACGATCACCAGGATCTAACAACTACACCCCTATACTAGATTTATTAAATGATTTAACGTTTGATATGGATTGCAATAAGATTGCAATAATAAACAATGTGTATACTTCTTCACTTGAATGATGGACAGTATTCTTCTCTTTGCACTTGAGGAAATTGACGCATGGATCACTTGAGAAACAAAGCTTTATGATTAGATGATCACAAGGATTTTAATGAGATGTGTGTGCTGTTTTAGATCAGAAAGAATGAGTGCAAAAGGTGAAAAAATTAGTGGGGAAGTTAGTATTTATCAGGCCCAATCTCGAGGAGCCTCAGTCTATGGGCGGTCCCCTTAAAGGTGGGCGGTCCCCTTAAAATTAGGGGGCCGCCGTGTATTGTTCCGAAAATTGCCGGATGTTACACACTGTTTCGCCATATGCCCTTCCCCCAAACAGTTATAACACTTCACAACCTTTGCTTGACCAGTTGCATAGTTTCCCCTTAAGGTTGTAGTAATTCCTCGATTTCCAGTGCCAGCAAAACTCTGAGTTTGTCTTCTTTGAACTTGTTGAACTGTGACTCTTCCATCTTGAATGGTTGCCTAATTTATGGGATTGGAAGACATTTTAAGTTGATTGTTTGAAGGTGGAAACCTTGATGCCACAATAGATAGGAATGCCACTGCTTTGTTGATGCAGTCAATTGGATATTCTCATTGCTGAAATTTAGGAACAGCGAGACCAGAGTCCAATTGAGGAAATTCAGCTTGAGATTGTTATGTCACTGGCGGAGATATAAATGGTTGTGGGGAAACTAATTTTTGTTATGGATTGATTGGAGTGTGATGGTGTTGATGATGAATAGGTGCTGCATAAACTAGTGTGAATTGTTGAAGGGATGGATGCATTAAAGAAACTGAATGTTATGGAGAATGAGAGGAATTGTATAGAGTTTGAGAATTGGCTACCAATGCAAGAGGATCCGGATATCTTTCACGCATGATACGTACTTCATTAGCATGTCGTTCATGTTGACTGAGGTATGCATACAGCTGATCATAGTTGGTGGTATACAAACTCTTTGCTAACTTCACATCGGTGACAAACTTGCTCCATTCCGGTAGAAGAACATTTAGAAACTTAGTATTGACTTGAACTTGCTGCATTGTCATCTCAATAGTATGGATTTCATTGATCAGCTGAGAGAATCTCTAGTAATACTCATACAATGTTTCACCCTGAATGGAAGCAAACTTATCGAATAAGTTGTACAATCTGCATTCACGTTCTTGATATGATAATTCAGTGCCTTTCATTAGTAGATTGACTCTATCCCAAATATCATTAGCTGCCTTTTGATGGTTGACAAGTGAGTACACATCGGGTGAAAGACCATGAAGAATGATATTTGTTGCTTGAACATTACAGTCATCTTGAAGTTGTTGTGCTTCAGTGAGTTTAGAGTATTTCTTAGGTCTAGTCTGCCCATCTTCTCCTACTACCGTTGGATAAACCAGTGGACCTTCATCGATTGAATCAAGCATCATCCTACCATTTTTCTTCCCTTTGATGAATAGACGTATACGACTTGCCCATGAATCATACATTGATTTCTCAAGCATTGGAGGATGGTTCTCAGTTCTAGCAATAATTATGTGTTCTGCTAAAGTAGTCATCTTGCTTTTTTGAAAAGTGAAATGGTTAATGATTGATCGAACAGTGATAAAGGTGGATTGTGTTAAGATATGTTGTTGTCAGTGATTAAGATTGATATTTCATGGGATTTTACAAATCTTCACTAAAACCGAGAAATCCAAGTATTTCACAAGATTTTACAAAGTAAGACAAACCGTAGAAAATAGAATCTTTTTGTGATGTATGTAATGTTTCGCAAGAAATATGTCACTGTAATGTTTCTCAAGGAATATGTCAATGTATTGTTTCTCAAGGAATATGTCACTGTAATGTTTTTCAAGGAATATAACAATGTAATATTTCGCTTGGTTTATGAAAATTGGACAGAGTTTCGTTTTACACAATTACGTATTTCGCTTGAACTAACAACCTGTCATAAATCGCTTGCTAACATAAATCGCACGCATGTTTCGCTTGAAAACATATTTCGCTTGACCTAAGAGAAATTAAGCAGAGTTTCATTTTCTAGAAATGACATAAATCGCTTGAACTCAACCTGTCATATTTCGCATGCTAACATATTTCGCATACGTATTTCGCATGAAACATATTCGCTAGCTTCAACCCTGCATATTTCGCTAGCTTCAAACAGAAGACATATTTCGCTAGCTTCAAACAAAAACGTACTTTTATAACAAAAATCACCAAAAACACACCCTTTTGACGTTTTACCTTGATTTTCTTGTACAACTAGTTATCTTAGACCTAGATCTTGCTTAAAAACATAAACTTTACCACTTTTAAACATAAAAATCTGGGCTTTGATTTTCGAATGACGAAACCAAAAAAACAACAAAAAATGACGAACAAACAAGATATAAATGCACACAAGCTCAATATATCACTTCCTGGCGACTGATAACAATTGTAGATGTATCAAATCACTTAACAAATGGACATAAGAAAAGATAGAGAGAGAAAGTGGGGTTGTAACACTTTAGAGAGAGAAAGAAGGAAATGTATTATGAGAGAAATGAAACAACCAACCCTCTCCAAGGTGTAGAGAATGATGTTTATACCATGCCATAGGCCGGTCAACATAAGGGTGTCTTATGTTGACTCGGTTAGCTTGGTAAGTTTTCAAGTATTATGCTACGAGCTATTCAACGTAATATTGGTAGTGACTGATCCTTTTTTTGGATTTCTAACACTAACAAGCTGGCCAAGATGTTTTATGGGCCGTATGAAGTAATTGAGCACATAGGGAAGGTGGCGTATCATCTTGCACTACCTGAAACAAGCAAGATTCACCCCGTGTTTCATGTGTCACTTCTCAAACTTTTATTGTTTCGTGAGTATTTCAAAGTTAGAAAATGTACATGCATTCGACCAGCTGTGTCAACAAGAACAACATTTGATCCATTGTGGGTGGCCTCCTGAATTGCTTCCTTAGCAACAACTGCATGATTTTTCTCATAACCCATTTCAAATATAGTGATCGCCAAGCAGAATATATATTAGCATCGAAACTCAGTTTGAAGTATCTAAGCAATTAGGTTAATGTTTCTAAACATATTTCTAGAGTCCTATGAGCAATTTTAAGGTATTATGATCATGTCATACACATAATTTCGAACCTTAAATTCAATCCGAGTACTCGCCAATCTCCCCGCGTTTTACAATTATGAACCAAATTTTATATCAAAATTACAACTAACTTTTAACTCTTATTGTAAGCATCAAACAAATCAAAAAAATTGAATAATTAAAACTTACTAGTGAAGATTTCAGTAACTTCGAGGTTATCATCATCCAAAATCTCTTCCGATATTTATAGACAAAACAACCCCATAACTCTGATTCTATTACAAGCATTTTGTCGAACAGATTGTCTACATCTTCCCTCCAATTTCCATTTCCCAACCATGACCTCTATTTCTTCATCACCGCCACGTCACCACACCACCACAAAACTAAAACAACGTACTAATTAATATCAAAACCTCGATTAGATAATCTAAGACACAAAAACTGACTTGTACAAGCTCAAAAGACAGTTACGGCAACGATTGTTATCGGAGCGGACGAACGACGATCGGAAAAGTGAACCGACGGATAAACAACTTCAGTCAGAGCAGTGAGCAGAGAGTACGGTGGCGGCGATCAAAACACTGGATAGCGAGAGAGATTAGAAATGTGATCGGAATTGTTTACATTTTACTAATTTGCTTGATTAGTAATAGTGTTGTCTTGGATAGTGAATTAGGTGATATTGTAAAATTAGTTTTATAAAATGAATTTACAGTGACGACTGAATTGGGGAAAGGAACTGTGTGTGAAGTAAATGACGAACAAAAAATAAATACTTTATATACTTGGACATTAAGATAGGTATAATAAAATTAAATCTTAAATTAATCATCACCATTAGATCAAACCTAAATAAGTGGTGAGAATTTGTCCTTCAACATACGAGTAGAAAGTGGTCTCCAAATAACTTTTCTCGTCCCACATAAGGGTTTAGTGAAAATGAATGTGGGTGTATAGTTGCAAAGCAATTACACCTATTAATGTAGTTGTCTAGATGCATCGTCGACACATATATTGCCTCCGAGCATCTTGATTACTACTTTTTAACTTTTATTATTTATCTTATAATTAGGGGCGGAGCTAGAAAGTTTGGCTTGAGTGAGCTCACTTGGATATTTTTTAAAAACTACACTACATGTACAAAATGGTTTTTGAGGGGGCGAATTAAAAAAAACCCGATATTTTTGAAAATTTACATTACATTTTTTTTCGCTAGAAGGGCACATGCCCCTTGTGCCCCCATTTGTCTCCGCCCATGCCTATAACAAAGTAATTTTTGCAGGCTGGCTAATGATATGATAAAGGTTATTACACATCAATATGTGCAAATATCGTACCAACGGTAGGAATACACGAAAAACACATACATTTTGAAGGGAAATAGCTCCACAAATTGTTACGGTTGTCCAATTTGTTTGTTAGGCCAATTGCATATATCCCCACTAAAATTTGCATATTTGCATATATACCTAAAACATGTTTAACTTGTATTGTATATCATGCATTGAAAACTTGTGTTTTGAGTATATATACAAATATTCAAGTTTTAATGAGCATATATGCAATTCTCCTTTGTTTGCGAGACAAATTTGACCTAGCAAAACAATATTATATGTCAGCTATCTAGCAACGTACTTTATACATGACTTTAATTATTTCTAAACTTTAGAGCCCCAGGCGTAGTAACATCATAACACCATTTTTTGACTGCCACGTCAGCGCCACATCAGCATAACACCAACACCAACACCACTCCTCTAATCATAACACCACTCACCTCTTTATTTTCATAAAACCCCCTAAACAATTATTTCATTATTTTAACAAACTAACCATTTCATTCATAATTAAACATACAAATTACATAAAAAAACACATTACGAAATTAAAAAAAACATTACGAAATAAAAAAACATTACGAAATAAAAAAAAACATTACGAAATAAAAAAAACATTACGAAATAAAAAAAACATTACGAAAAAAAAACTACTCGTCTTCGTCTTCGTCGTCCTCGTCGCCCAAATCATTTCTCATTTTGTTTTTGATTAATTGTTTTTGCTTCTTGATCCAATAGGCGTCGTCGTCGTCCAAATCCTTGGTGCTAGTAGCTAGAAACCTCAACTCCTCCAACCGCATTAGTGTGCGGTCTTTTTCGGCTTGAGCTTCGAAAGCCCTTTCGGCGGCTTCCCGTTTCAGACGAAGCTCCTGCTCCATTAACTCCCCGAATTGGGTTGACGCGCTACTTCCACCGGTGCTCGCCGTGGCGTCGGATTTGGTTTTCTTGGCGGGCCGTGGTTTGCCGGCCGGACGTGGTCGTGCATCGTGATCGAATAGATCCTCTTGGGTAGCCCCGGGGACGTCTCCGGTTAAGTCAACTTGTTCGGGTGCGTCTCATTTCGGGTGGAATCTCAAAACGGCCCAAGCATCTTCTTGAGAAAACGCGACCCCTTTATGCTCGTCACGGTAAATACTTTGAGCCCGTTTCAAATAATCCACATCGTTTTCGCCACTTTCCCCCAAACGTTTGACCCGTTTGTACGCGGCGTTGAACTTTTGGCAATTGGCATTCAACGTATGCCATTTGCTAGTCAACATATCATTTTTACGTTTTTAAATTTTTTTTGAATTGAACTCGTTCAAAACCCGATACCAAAACGTTTCATGCTTTTGTGACCTTCCGACATTATTATCTTCCGAAACGGCCACGTAACATGTTGCAAGCAATTCTTCTTCGACCGGTAGCCAACGACCCACTGCTACCGGCTTTTGGGGCTCGTCCTCAACATTTTTTCCCCTTTTTGACATTTTTTTCTTGCGACCGCCTTTTTTTGGCGAATCGACTTGTTGAGGTTGAGTGAGTGATTGGGAAGTTTCTGAGTTGAATGATGGTGGGTTGTTTTGTAGATCTTGGAATTCACGGTTTAGGACTTGTGATTGTTGCCATCGGAAAAAACTTGTTGTTGGTATTGTTGAAACTGTTCCGGCGTCATCGACCCGGTGAGGAGATTCATAAAACCGTTGTTGGGAAATTCGGACATTTTTTTTATTGCTAAAAAGATATATATTTGTATTTGAAGAGTGGTGAATTTGTATGTGAATTTGTATTTGGTAATGTGTTGTATATATAGTGAGTTGAGTGAGGGGGGTAAAATGAGAGGGTTAAAATGATTTTTTTTTAAATTAAGCCGTTTTAGGGGGTAAATTGAAAAAAAAATTAATTTAAAAAAAAAACACTACCGATGGGGGAGGGGGGGGTGGGAGGGCGCGGGGGGGGGGGTGGGGGGGGGGGGGGGGGGGGGGGTTGGGGTGAAAGGGTAAAATATAAAATAAAAACCCAAGAACGTTTTCAGGAGGAAAATGAATTTTTTTTTTTTTAAAAAACGCCCCAACGCGGCGTATGGCCTCGTCCAACACGACCCAACGCCGTTGGGCAACTCCGGGCAAGCTCCGTTCCAGACGTACTGCACCTAACCGCTCTTAGATATTTATTCTATGGTCGGGTACTGCCTATTAAATTTCTTATACGAGATCTTATGTTTAAACTTACTATTTTCGGATAACATGTCCATGAAGACATCATATGTATAACCATTTTTAAACACTCAAGTAACTATCAATTTTTCCACGATTGAGCATAGCATATTTTTAGTATAGCCCACACACCCTTTTTAGTGCAACCCAGCAAAAAAGGATGATGGTAAAATAGAATCGCATAAAAGTATATCTCCTTCAAATATTCTCATTCAATGTTGTCATTAATAGGAGATGCCAATAGAACATGCATATAGTTCTCTTTGGCCTATAAATTGATTTCGAATGTTGTTTCATGAATAAACAAACAATAAAGGATTGTTGAAGTGTACGGATGTATTACTGGGTAACTACTCCTTTGGCAGTTAAAAAGTTGCGGCTAAGACTAACCGCCAAGGGAGATTTGCCCTGCAATCTATCAAATTTACATAACTATATATAGACACCTAAATTTATAAGTTAATGCGTCCTTCATATTCCAACTTCAATTGACACATTGCAGCCCAAAAGGATACAACGAAACAGTTGGAAAATTCCAAATCCGCGACAAGTTTTATATACATGAACATCATCAATAACAAACATTGGTACTTCACACACAATCACACTACTTGATAAACTAGGTTATTAATCATACCTAAAAAACTTGCATGTACCCTTCAAACACATACTAAAATTGCAAAAAAAACATTTTTGTTTGATAAAACACAAAATGATAAATATTATACAACGCAGTGACTGATCTAATTTTTTTAAATTATTGGTGGGCAGTGCCCCCCAGTCTCGTCGAAAAAGTCAAAAAATAAGTGTAATTTAGAACCTTTTTTCGAAAAAGTGGACCCCCACTTCGAGATTCCAAATCTAGAAGCCCCCCTCCCCCACACGGGTACTAAAACCCAAATTCAACACTTTTAAAATCTTAGTATAAACATTATCTCAAACTAAAAATAATCTGATTTATACATTTCAGATTCTTAGTATTAACATCCACCTTATTTTATATGCCAAATATTGGACGAGTAATGCAAAAAAATAATTTTTTTGCCACGCCCCACAAGTCATATTCCTTCCTTGGGTCCGTCCAGGTTTAGCAACTAGATACGATAGAAAGTTTCCCGAATTTGGAAACACAAACTTTAATAGTAATCGCACAAGGTTTTAGTATTGAAGCTCTTTTTGGTTGGTACACAATGATGAATTATTACGATTGAAAACATGAGAGATGGATGATTCCCACAAGCATGGCTCTAACGAGACTGGTGGGAATAAGAGTGACTCGCCAATTCATTCTCCACATAAAAAATTCATTTTAAACATTTTAAGTTATCTTTTTATCCTTTGATTCACAGGCGAAACTTTTTTGCAAAAAAGATGGATATGTGCAATGTTTTGAAAACCGGGTCTTTAATCGATCCGGTCGAGTCACCGGGTTACCGGTTCAACCGGTTGGACCGCCGGGCAGTGACGGACCCAGGAATATGGCTTGGGCGGGGCAAAAAAATTTTTTTTTGGCAATGACAACAAAATGTGGAAGAAAAAACTAAGATCGAAATGATAAATCGAGTATTTTTAGTTAGAGATAAGGATTTATAAGATTTTAAAGTGTTGGATTTGGGTTTTAGCACGTGAGTGGGGGGCAATTTGAATCTCGAGTAGGGGGCACTTTCGAAAAAGAGTCAAAATTACACTAAATTATTGACTTTTTCGACGAGTCATGGGGGGCACTTGCCCCCCATATTTAAACAATAGATCCGTCCCTGCCGCCGGGTCTACCCGGTCTTCCAAAACAAAAAAATAAAAAATATTTGCAAAGATTAGAAAAAAGTATGTATAGGGTTGCTTGGGGCATGTGTCAAGTAGCTTTAGTAGATGTTCAAGCTCTTGCTTAAGGTTAATGTGGTTCTCAGTCACATTTCATTGTACTTCAATGTTTTTTTTGGTGTATTATATTTTACCGGGGTATTATCCCCTTTACCAATTTTTTTTTCTTCATATATTAAGCATAAAAACTATTTATTAACAAATATAACATGTAAAAATTAAATTACGTCGCAAATATATACAACAAACATGCTTTATTTAAAAAAAACACGAAAAAACCGAAACCCAACCGGGTCTCGTGAACAGGGTTGACCCGGGTCACTCCAAATTACGTTTGTATCAATCAATAAATTACGACATTTGATCGAACAAGAATGCTATCACGTTTGTATCAATCAATAAGGGTGCGTTTGGTTCGCGGAATCTTCAGGATTCTTATGGAATTGGAATCTGATTCCAATTCCATAACGTGTTTGGTTGGCAGAATGTTTGAATTCAAAATCTGATTCCAATTCCATAGTGTGTTTGGTTGGCGGAATTAATGTAATGAAATACCACAAATTCCTTTATGTGTGGAATTAACATTCCATCCTAAAACGGAAGGAAAGTTTATAATTCCATGGAATTTGATATTTTTATCATCAAAAATAAATTTTTATTATTATTATTATTATTATTATTATTTTATTATTTTTTATTATTTTTTTTTTTTAATAGGGAGGAAAAAAACACAGTAAGTTGACCCAAAAAAATTATCTAAAACAACGTCTTTCAAAGAAAACCAACCAACCAAACCCCCGCGCCTCGATGGGAATTTTTGTCTCAAAAAGGGAGGCTTATAAACGATACTAACCATATAAGGTCCTAAACAGGGCCCACCAAACAACCATACAAAATACGCATCGACGCATACGACATGGATTTAGGGACATAATCCTGAAAAAACGATTCCCAAACCCGGTAACCGCACTTATTACAAATGAGATAAACAACGAACTTAATTTTATCACTTCCTTCACTTCCCACCATGATCAGAGGACCCCTTTGCGAACAACTTGTCTGATGACCAGAACTCAACAGCTAAAGAACAAACGACGAAGCAGGCACGTCTCGAACCCAAATGAACCACGACCTAAACCAACCCGAACCAAACGAGGTCGAAGACCGCCCCGGGACAATCCACATATAGGTCATGAAAATGAATCAAGTGTACAAGAACCCAAACCACGAACTAGAAATTTTAAAACCCCTGGGGCCTGTCGAGTTGAGGGGGAATGGAGGTAGGGGGAGGAGAGGGGGGGAGGGGGGGGGGCGGGGGACAATCTATATTTGTATTTTCCAAGCGGAGGTTAAGAAGAGTGAAAAAAAAGAACGTGTCGGTATCGGGACAGAATGTGGGGGTCGAAGCGGGGCGGTAATGGTAATAGGGGTGTGGTCGAGAAAAGGGAACAGGGACCAAAAAGCGACGAAACCGAACCCAGATCTTGGTTCCATCATGAATAACCCAACATAAGACTACCCTTCTCCAACGTAAAAAACACACCACAACACCCTCAACCGAAATGAATCCTACAGAGAACATCCCCATAACCCCTCCAAACACGCAAACGGACCACCAGACCCGGTAAAGACTGGAACAACCCACAAACCCCAAAGTGACCACAGAGCGCCCCACCACCGACACTAGGGAACCGGCCCTCACCTCCCTGCCATATTTCGAAGCAGTCCCCACCAAACATTCACGCTAATTTATGAACCCTAGATTTAAACCGGGAGAATCAAGATCAACCAGTGACAAATAGCATAGAAATCTAGAACCCTCAGTACAAAAGCCCCTGTACACAGCACTAGACACCACTCTACAAACCCCGCCTACGATATCCACTCAAAAAAACTACCCTAAACAAAAAACCTCTAAACTCTACCACCCAAAAAAAAAAAAAAAACTCTCAACACAAAACAACTAACCAACAAACTCTAACACTAACCAACCCCCTACAAAAACTACTAACCAAAACCCAACTCTAAAAAACCAAACAAACATCAACAAAGATTCAAAAACACAAAACTCTAACTATCTGCAAACCCGTCCCCCAAAACTTCTAACCCCTAGATATGTGCAAAAATATTTTGATTGCAAAAATTGCAAAAACAGCAAAAAAAAAAACAAAAGAATCAATTCCAAACTATAACTAGAAACCAATCATTTCCATTTTTACACAATATTCAAAGTACAGTTTTAAAAAAATTAAAAGAAAATTAAAAAAAAAATAATCCTAAAATATAAAAACCGTCAACCAAAAGCGAGCAAATACCGCAAAGAAACCCAAACAAGACAAAAACAAAAAAAATAGAAAAACAAAAAAATATAATCTATTCTAATAATTAAACTAATAATCCTACCGGTCGAAGTAAAGAACATCATCCACCAATCGACCCGTCCACTCGCTCCCCAACCCCGGAACGAAAAACCTACAAGACCAACACACCCACTCCCACACCTACCCTACCCCTTACCCCCGCTCCCGTTCGCCCTTTACCCCCCTCCGCCCCCTCCCGCCCCACCCCCCCTCTACCCCCCCCCGCATCGCTACCGGCCCCCCCTCCCTCATCCCTCCCCACACACCAAAAACCCCCGCCCCCACCCAACCCCCAACACCCACCAATACCCCCCCCCACAACCACACCCGTACACCCCGACCCACCTCCCAGCCCCTAGACACCCCCCACCCCCCCCCCCGCCCCGCGTACCCCCCCACCCACACTAAACAAACACCCACCCACCAAGACCAACGGGATTTTACCACCCATCATCAACAAAGAACACTCACACCTCAAAATCTTAAACAGAAGCGAACCGATCCCACACACCCCCTCCCCCTGTACACGACCCTCCCAGACCCACCTCCTAACGACACAGCCCGCGCCCCCACTCCCTACCCATTGCCCCTCACCCGCCCCCCGACCCCAATCATAAAACCCATACACCATCACACCTCTTACCCTCCGCACACGCACCACCAACACCTCAACCGCTAAGCAACGATTACAAAAGCCATAAATATTCGTGGAACATCATAATGAACAAATCTCCAATCAATTGTCGTCCCAAAAGGCGGTTTGATGTCCCCTTTGTGCCCCACCGTAATCCCTCCGCATAAACTCGGATAGAAGTTAAACACCACCATAGAAATTTTCTATTTCAGAAATTTGGTCTTATTTCATTGTAGGCTAATGTGTCCGCCAACAAGACCTACTTCCAGTTTTTGAGGAAGATGACCGTATGCCCGTAAACTGAGGGCCCCCAGCCCTTTACCCATCGTCACAGGGGGGGTGTGGGGTTGGTGGGTGGGGGTGGGTGATTTGGGGGGGGGTGGGGGGGGGGTTTGGGGGTTGGATAGCTTTAATAACTTCGCACCCATAGAGATTCATTTTTGCGAGTAACAACCAACCTCCGTTCCCATCAACAAACCCCACACCCATTTCATCATAAGAGCACTATCAAAAAGCGTCAAGACTTGAAAAAAACCCTTAGAAACCGCAAACCCCCACCGAGAAGAAAGACCGCCGTGGCTCCACCTATTCTCTATTAGATGCCAACACAAGACATATAAAAATCCATTACTACAGTCGAAACTAGTGCAGTCACTAAAATACTTTCTCCATGCTAAAGCTTCTTGTACTCTCTAATCTCATTTCCCGATGCGAGAAATGACTATGAATTGACTCAATCATATGTAAAACACTCAAAGGAACTTTAAAAACGGACATATGAAATATAGGCATCGATCCTAAAATCGATTTAAGAAGCGTTAGTCTACCTCTAATTGATAATGCTTTCATTTTCCAATTAGATAGGCGAGATTTCACCTTATCAATAACCTCCGTCCAAGCTTGCACCCGAGACATAGATCCACCCACTTTCGTACCTAAATAGGAAAATGGAGTATTAAGGATAAGACATCCAAGTTTTGTTGCCGCATTCTTAACCTTCTGATCGTCCACATGAACCCCCATAATCTTACTTTTACGCATGTTAATTCGAAGACCTGAGGCTTGATAAATGGGGGAGCGGGGGGGGGGGGGGGAGGGGTGTGGGGGGGGGCGCTGTAACACAAGAATATCAAGGTATTAATATTCCCGTCACACCATTGTCCCATAAACACCGCATCATCCGCATAAAACAAATGAGAAAGATTCACCAAGGGGCTTAACTTAATTCCTTTAAACATACCATCATCAACCACTTTTTGAAACGATAATTGTAAACTCTCAATAATTAAAATAAATAAAAAAGGAGATAACGGATCACCTTGCTTAAGACCTTTGAAGAATTGAAACTCCTCCGTTGGACTTCCGTTAATAATAATTGAGCCTCTCGAAGATCTAAGGCAACTTTGAATCCATGTTCACCACTTGTTACCAAAACCGAACTTTTTCAAGACGTCATCCAAGAAGTCCCAACAGACCGAATCGCAAGCTTTCTCGAAATCAACCTTAAAAATTAGCATTTGTTTCTTCTTCAATTTACACCATTGGAGAACCTCGTTCAGGATGAATGGACCATCTAAGATTTGTCTCTCCGCAATGAAAGCAGATTGTACCTCGTTAACAATATCCCCCAAAACACCAACAAGCCGATTCGCCATGATTTTTGCAATGGAACATATAAAAGCAACCAATGATACAAATTGGTCTAAAATCTTTAACCAAGTTAGCATCACGAACTTTCGGGATTAAGGCAATAAAAGATGAATTACATCCTTTAGGGATGTCACCATATGTAAAGAAATGAGTGACAGCCGCAAAGACATCTTTTTCAATAGTCGTCCAAAATTTCCTATAAAAACCAAACGTGAACCCATCCGGACCCGGAGACTTATCCGTTCCACACTCCCACACCGCCCTCTTAAGTTCCTCTATAGATACGTCGCATTCCAAGTCCATCTGTTGGTCAATCGATATAGACTTAGGAAAATTCATATCGACATACGCTCGTTTACCCGTTGGTTTTTCAAATCTTCTTCGAAAATGTTGAAGGAATTTAAGTTTAACACTGTTCGGTTTTTCAGTCCACACCCCGTCAACCATTATGCCACGAATGCTTAATTGGCTTCGTTTTTTGTTCAACACCCCATGATAATACCTAGAGTTCTCGTCCCCCTCGATGGCCCATTTAATCTTAGCCTTTTGAGCTATGTCCATCGCTTGAATTTTGTCGAAGTGTTGCATTGAATTTAAGACCTCCATCCTTTTATTAACAATATCATCCGAACCCTTACCTTTGTCAATAGCATCATCCAATGCTTGTAGCTCCTCTTTGTATTGACCAATGGCTCTCTTAGTTTTATTCCTGAAATCATTGATCCATTCCCGAATCTTCCCTTTGAGATATCTTAGCTTGCTCATCATATTCCTCATCGCATTTGACTCGTCACTTCTTTAACATTCCAATTCCTCAAACACATTCCAATTCCAACAAAAACATTCTGCGAACCAAACGCACCATAAATTACGACATTTGATCGAACAAGAATATTATTCTATTTCTAAGTATATTTTCCTTCATGCTGTAATGATTAATTGACAAATAACTTATGGATTGATTCATAAGAACCGAAGAATATTTATGGCGTGTTACTTGTCCCACCTAGGGGCACAATGAAAACGAATGTGATATATAGTTGCAAAGCATTTACACTTATTAATGTACTAGTCTAGGTGCATGGTAGACACATATATTGCCTCCGAACATCTTTAATTAGTACTCTCTTCGTCCCATTTTTATTGTTCATGTTTTCTTATTGGGATGTCCCAATTTAATTATCCACTACTAAAAATAGATAGGGAAGTTTGATCAAGTTTACTATATTACCCTTGTTTGAAATTATTATTACAAACATTAAAGAAAACTTTAATTAATTAGCTAAGGGTAAAACTGTCATTCTGCTAAAAAGTAAGAAAGAGAAAGCAGTAATAAATGCATTTTTCTTAAACTGTGTGTTTTATGTCGGGGGACAATAATTTTAAGACGGATGGAGTACTTTTTAACTTTGTTATTGATCCGATAACAAAGTAAGTTTTGCAGGCTAGCTAAAGTATATGGGAGGTGATTTGTACATCAAATTTTTTATTTCTAGTTGCTGTCACATGATTGATTTCGGATATATGGGGTTGTTTGAGATTGCGTATTATTACAAGTGTCTGATTCATCTCCTAATTATTACATAACCACGGTAGGAAAATTCATATAGCTACCAAACAGCAGTTCAACCAAGTTGAATAACAGATGAACATCTGATGTTTCCCGTAACCAATAATGGTTTTATTCATCCATATCAAGTTTTTAATTTTCCATTCTCTATCTTGTTACCAACAAAATAAGAGTACAAAATCACCTAAATGTACAATGAAGCATGGGTTAAAAAATATATGTATCACCATGCCAATTATATCTAACTATAACAGATGGCAAAGTTTGACATAGCGGCTTTATGCATTTTGAGCTGCAGCTGACCAGACGCTGTGTATTTCTCTATAGCCTCTTTAATCCGCACCTTATCTCTGGTCGCAAAAGCTTCCAATAGTATTACATTCTTTAAGAAATGAAAGAGAGGCACCGACTGCGTCACATCATAATAAACTCAACATTTGGGCTCAATAACAAAAAAAAATAAAAGAACAAATCTTACCAGCATACGGAATCACCTTGGGCTTGTTCAAATTCATATGCATATTTGCACCTTTTTTTAAAAGTAAAATTTATACTAGAGAGCAACAACAACAACAACAACGTTACCCAATCCTGCCGGAGCGAGGTACAGGGGAGGTGGGATGTAGACTAGGGGTGGCAATCGAGTCGTGTTCAGGTTCGCGGGTTGGCGGGTTATTCTAACCTCTACCCAAACACGACCCATTTATTAATCGTGTCAAGAAACTCAACCCTAACACAGACGTGCATAACACGTGTAACCCGTTTCTGACCCGTTTAACATATTTAAGTAAATAGGTTAACGGTAAATAAGATTGGCGGTTTGTTGATTTAACTAGTATAAATGCAAAAATGATATACAAGGATCTAAAAAATGATAAACATAAAATACAAATAACTATACGGCAATTCAATGATATATGAGTTATAATCGTAATTCACTCGGATCAAATACATAGCATACATTTGTTCCAAATCCAACATAAAATTCAAGTTATATATTTTATTTTCTGAGACTTATATATACTTAAACGGGTTCACGTGCTGTTTAATATTTACTCAACCCAAACACGACCCATTTATTAAATGGGTGAGACGGGTTGGCCTGTTTTTGACCCAAACCTGTTTATCCTCAACTCAAACCTATTTAACTTCGTGGCGGGTTTGTGTCATTTATCGTGTTCTGTCGAGAATTGCCACCCATAATGTAGACAACCACTCCCCTACCCAAGCGTAGAAAGACCGCTTCCAGAAAGACCTCTTGCAAGTGAAAGTGCATCAAAGCAGACAACATGAGTGTAAACGAAAAGGGAAGCATATAACATAAACGAACAAACATAAAAGCTAAGAACCATTCGAGCAGGCATAGACGCATGCCGACAAAAGAGCAAAGGAGCAAGCAAGCAAAAAAGCACTACAAACACATAAAGACAAAAACAACGAGGCACGTAAAAGAAGATGGGGCGCAACAAGCAGATAAAAGCATGCTATCCAAAGCACATTTGGGAGAAAAAGAAATAAGCAAAAGAGCCAACAAAGACACATATACGAAGAAAAGCTAAAGAATATAGAAAAAAGCACTACATGCACAAAAGGAACAAAAACATTAAGGCACATATGAGAAGATAGGGCAAAACAAGCAGCGGAAGAGCATAACAAAGAACATAAGGCAGAACAAGCACATAAGAGCACAAAAAACCACATCACTCAAAGTACATACGAGAAGGAACAAAGACACAAAATTGAAGAAAAAAGCCAAGCAAAAGAACAAAAGCCGATGAGTAGTAAAAACAAGAAAACGTGCATGCAAGAAACTCCTAGAAGGCAAGATATGCCTACACGCAAAAGTAAAAACCAAGTGCAGGGAGAAGCAAAGCAACACCTATGAACCCTCCTCGTCTACCCTAAACCTAGTTCTCTACGATTTCCTATCATAAATCATGTCCTCAGACAACAACAACTCCTTCAGGTCGATCTTTAGTATATCCTCCCACCTGAGCTTTGGTCTACCCCTTCTTCTTACGTCATCGACGGTAATAGACTCCACTCTCCTAACATGAGGTGTTGATTGTGGTCTCCTCTTGACATGCCCAAGCCATCTCAATCGTCTTTCTCTTATCTTGTTGACGATAGTCATGACTTGGAGATTTGTTCGAAAAACTCCATTCAGGATCATGTTTAAAATAGTCACATCACAAGTCCACCTTAGTATCCTCATTTCTGCGACATCCATCATATTTGCTCGGGTTAACGACTAACACTCTGACCTGTACAACATAGCTAGTCGAATCACCACCCTATAAAATTTTCCTTTCAGCTTTAGAGGAACGTTCATGTCACACAAAATTCCTGTGGCCGCTCTCCACTTCAACCAGTCTGCTTGTATATGGTGTGTAACATCATCCTCTATCCTTCCGGATTTGTGTATCACAGATCCAAGATATCTAAAGGACTCCTTCGGCTCTAAGATATAAGATATGTTCGCCAATGCGGATTTCTGCTTCCTCGTTCTGGCCATTCTCGTTCTTGTTAAAGTCGCATCGCAGGTATTCTGTCTTATAGGCCTTTGTATTCTAGCTCTTTCATCCACTGCTCTAATGCTCCTCTGGCGTTTCCAAAACTAACACAATATCATCTGCGAATATCAAGCACCAAGGAATGCTCTCTTCTATCCCCCTTAACAGCTCATTGAGAATCAAGGCAAACAGGTACGGGCTAATAGCCGAGCCTTGGTGTAGACCTACATCCACCGAAAAGTGCTATGTGATTCCGGTTGGAATCCGCACACAAGTCCATGCCCCTTCATACATATCCCGAATGACTTTTATGTATTCGTTGGGGTTCCGTTATCTCTTAGAGTCTTTTGAATCAACTGTCGTGGAACGTTGTCATATGCCTTCTTAAGGTTTAGAAATACCAAATGCAAGTCCTTCTAATAATGTGTATAGCCTCCATGGGAAGATCGTCCCGGCATACCTTAATTCGAAGAAGTTCTGCAACATCAGATTGTTCATCATATTCATCTCACCTGCAGCACACATACAACACACAGTTAAGAATCTCGTTATCAATTCAAGCTACAAAATTTTACATTACTGTATTATTTACAAATATCAAATTAGTTTGTGTAGATTATCTATATAGTTGGTACTGAACAATGGTCTACATTCGTGTCATTATAATGTATCTCAACAAGTATAGAAGTACTTTGTTTGACTGTAATTCCTCATCCTATTTTATTTCTCTAACACTACAATTTTAATTGGCCAAGGCCCAAAGAGAGAATAAGCTCCCATGAAACCGAAACCAATCACATTGCACAAACAAAAGTAAAGCACCAATCCACTTATGTTGTTAATATTGTAATGAGTAAACTGGAAAAATGTCTGGCTAATAAACTATAACCCCATACAAAACTAATGTGACATTACTTAGAGCACAAAGTGCGATTTTGTTACAGCCAACCAAAGACACAATGCACTAAGAGATGAATGACTTTATATCCCTTCATTAACACCATATGACAGTGCACAACAACCAAATTACACATACATTAGTAAGTACTAAATTATTGTTAAACCAATTATAAGTTTTCAATTAATTTTGTTTCTGATCTAGGGTTAAATCTTTGTTGTTTATGGTTTTGTTTATTTTTTTTTTTTGTTTTTTTCTTTAGTTTGTTATTTTCTATTGTTGTTTGGGTTGTTTTTTTTTTTTGTTTATCCTTTTTTGGTTTGTTGTTTTATTTTTTCTTTTTGTTTGTTTGTCTTTGTTTGTTTTCGTTTTTGTGCTTTGTTTGTTTTTTCTTTGTTGTTGTTTTTTGTTTTTTTTTATTTTGTTTTTTTTTTTTTTTTTGTTTTTTGGGTTGTTGGTTTTTTTTTTTCTCTGTTATTTGTTTGTTTGGTTTTTTTTTTTTAGTTTTGTTATGTTTGCGTTTTTCGTGTTTATTTCGCGTCGTGTTTTTGCGCGCGCTTACGTTTTGTTTTGCTCTTCATAGTTTTTCTTTTCTTTTTTTTTTGCATTTTTTTGGTTTTTTTTGTTTGCTGTTTGTTATTTTTTTTTTTTTCTGGTCTAGGGTTTAGATCTAATCCATACATGTCTTCTGTGTCTTCTTGATAGACACAGGTCAGGAAACTACGTGACATTCTTGGAGTGTTTATAGTAGGTAATTTTGATGGGGGATGACGGTTACAGAATAGATCAACCCATTGTATGCATGGGTAGGGTTAGAATTTGATCATCATATTATGATTCTTGATTTTGGTTTAATAAAAGATTAAAATACGTAAATAGGGTAAGGGTACAAATGTCATCACAATAAATTTAGTGTGAATGGCGAAAAAATTAGTGTACAAATCACCTCCCATACCTAAAGGTCACTAGGAATCAATATGTCAAAATATTGTACCAACGGTAAGCATACACGAAAAATGCGTACATTTTAAAGGGAAATAACTCCACAAATTGTTATGGTTGTCCAATTTTGTGAGACAACTTCTTCAGTTTAGAGATGAGTAAAACAATCAAAGAACTGGACTGGAACCGAGAACTCGACCAGAACCAAGAAGAACCGAACTGGACCAGAACCGTATGTTCCGGTTCCAGTTCTTGAGTTTTAGCCGGTTCGGTTTGTTTCCACCGGTTCGCGGTTTCGAAACCAAATACCCAATAGTTCTAAAAACATGTAACTTTTTTTATTCCTCATACTTAGTCTCAAATCATAGGTACTATTGAAAAACCCTACTAGCTTACTTTCATAAAACACCAAGCTAAACACCCGAAACCTTAATCTTTAATCCAATGAAACATAAACAACTATCATCATTATCAAAACAATGGAAGTAAGTTTTATATTTGAATTTTATTTGCATTCAACTAGCTTATAATATAATTTTAAAATCTTGGAAGCATTCTAGAAGTTTAGTAAGTTCTTGAATGAAGTAATTTAATATTAGTTTTGATAAGATATTTGTGTAAACCAGTTTTGATCATGCTTCGTGTTCGTTTGCTTTTTTTTGTTTTGTGATATCAATTGGCCTTTGTTCATATACATTATTTTACGATGTCTCGTTTGAGGATTAAGCCATCTAACTAATTAAGTTGTTGGACATTTTTTAAAAATCGGTTCCTATCCGGGTAGACTAAAAAGAACCAGAACTGAACCAGAACCAAAACCAAAAAATATATTTAGTTCGATTCTCGGTTTCTACTTTTCTCAAAATTCGATTCTTGGTATCCATCGTTTTCGATTCCAATTCCAGACCCATACTCATCCATACTTCAGTTGCAGCCGGCATTATGACCTAGCAAAACATCACATGGTATCTAACAACTATATGCATGAGTTTGATTATGTTCTAAACTAAAGCTACTAGTCAAGTGGTCGGACGCCTTTATTTTCTTATAGTATGAGATCTTATGGTTTAAACTTACTATTTTCGGATAACATGTCCACGAAGACATCATATATTTTTGGATAACATGTCCACAAAGACATCGTATGTATTGTTATAAATATATAAATTATGT